>JBBMOI010000008.1:7792500-8020000 GCA_038088405.1 Porites divaricata
TATGCCAGGAAACTAGGATCATTGAACATTCTTATGCAAGACGTTCTCATTAGTTATTCTGAGACCTTGAGGAAATTGAACTCTTGCATACCGCTCAGTTTAATTGAGCAGAGTTACTTGGTCTGAAATAAATTGCACACCACGAAATTCTATAACCACTTTATGACATCCATTATAAAATCGCACAAGTAAGTTGCCCAGATACAGAATTTTTTATTACTTATGTTTTTATTAATCCAGAAGCCGGTTTGTGAAAAATTGGAACCGGATTTGCATGCGAAACAGAAGTGATGCGATTTAGGTCATTTACAACAGATTTGATTCGAGTTTAAACATAATGATGTGATTTGGAGCAAAACAACAGAAAAATAATGTGATCCGAGAAAAAATCACCCTGCTTGGAGCCTGCAAGATTGCGAAGATCATCAGTGATTTCGAAACATGTTGATGTAATTAAGACCTGCGGTCAGGCCTAAATTTCGCAGCTATAATTAATATCCCTTCGGGTAGATTTCATTTACCAAGCAAAACGAAAATGGAGCAAGTTACAACCAATTATGCCAACCAATTGGCTCCTCTGCTTTGTTTGGTATCTTGTATGAAAGCTTTTCAAGTTTACTTGAAATAATAGGCAATTACTTCCTTGTCGATCCACCTCAAATGGTCCATTATTCCAGAGTCCAGGTGAATTTTCCCCAGGTGTGGCCGGATTTCCGGAATGTCGTCGAAAAGACTGGAAACTAGCTGGAAGGCAAAGAAAGGCAAAAGTAGAATAAGAAGCCTCTGCGGTTTTTAAATCCTCACCGATAATGCCGCTAACCTAAGTGTCCATGAAGACTGTCATGTGTATAGTTAAAAAAATCTCTTAGTTCTTCCTCGGAAATTTCTTCGATATCGGCTCCATAGACGTTCAATCGAGGAACGCAAAATCAAAATGGCTTCCCGATCGCTCGCGTGATGTCACCTCTCATTTCACAGTGAACTATCACTAGGTAAGGCTAATGTTTCTGTTTCTTCTTTTCAAAATTTAACTAATCAAGTTGTTTTATAATTTGTTTATGTTCTGAGCCACATAAGAATCCATCATTTCGAGGTGCAGTAATTTACAGTTAGCTTACGATGAGACCTCAAGACTGAAAATATTTCTGAAGCGTGCAGTGCAATGTGCGATCAGCGCTTCTGGTCTTTTAAGCTGAGCGTATTTCACAACGTGCTCGCCTTAAACTGCTGTAAATGATATGCTGATGAATTCTTTTTGAACGTAAAATCAGTGTTTTAGTTTTTATGTTATTTTTATTCGGCATTCAGTGTTATGTGCATTCAGAGCATGGTTGACAGACTAAATCACTTCGAGATTATAAGCTTAGGTGCAGCTGTAGATGTTAAAATTACAGCTGGCCTACTTGTTTACGTCTTATTGAATCAGATAGACTATTGTTTTAATCCTTTCCCTTTTAACTGTTATCTCAAATATACAGTGTAAATTAAGTGGACCAAAATATCCTGATACTAGCCCCCTTGGGGTGCATGGAGAAAAATTGAGCAGATTTGTCCCAATAACAAAGAGGCAGTGAACTGTAGCATTGTAAAATGAACTGTCTCTTTTATAAGAAGCATATTGTCCCCATAATGATCATGCATAATGCATCTGTCAATTCCAGCTGTGCCCAGCCCCTTAGACCACCCCCCCCCCCCAACCCCACCCTCGCCTTGGGTTACTATAGGGCATTTGCCATTAGCAAATTTTCCACTGCCCATGGGTCGGGCATTTGCCAACGCCGGGTCCACCCTTGAACTTGTAATAAAACGTGATCTGTCAGTTACACCAGCTAAAATCAAAATAGACACAACAAGAAGAGCTAATATGGGATGGCATACGAGTTGGGTATCAAGATCTTGAGGTAAATTTCAGTGAAATTTTGATCAAGGGAGAGGAAAGTTAGTTTGAGTTAGCAGGGAATTCAAATTATCCAAGCTTGATTTAACTGAGTAAAATCGACTGAAAAGTGGGTGTAAATCCAATGGAAGTCAGACTTGCTTGTTCGCCCACAACTAATGTTTATTTTACAATCAGGAAAAAATTGGTACTTTCATACAGTATAGAAACTACCCTGCTAGCAGAGGCTTTTCCCTTGTGTTTCTCAGCATTGTACTGCCATTCTCTTCGCTGTTTTGGCTGCTCGCGTTTTGTTTTGGTTGTTTCTGTGCCGAGGAAAAGACCTCTGCAGACAGCCGTTTGGGATTCCTGTTGAGCATGCGCAAGATGAAAATGCGGTTACCATGGAATTTCTGTGTCACGTGTCGGTAATACGATGCCACCGCCGGAGTTTGCTCATGTATTCATGAGTCAATTTTCCCACAGGAATGACTCGCACTCGCCATGTTGATATAGCGGGCTCACTTTTGCACGGCAAACTAGTACATAAAAGATGCGCGAGTTGATAAAACCGGTTCCACAACTGGTTTAGTCATGTGATTACCTCCTAGATCTTGGAGGTATCTAATGTGCATGCTCAACAGGAATCCCAAATGGCTGTCTGCAGAGGTCTTTTTCTCAGCACAGAAACGACCAAAACAAAACGCGAGCAGCCAAAACCGCGAAGAGAATGGCAGTACAACGCTGAGAAACACAAGGGAAAAGCCTCTGCTAGCAGGGTATATAGAAACGTGAATTGGGGTGTTTTAATTTGGGCAAGATGACTTCTAGATGACTTGGCCAATACAAACGACTCGAGGAGAAGTCAGTCATGCATGTATTATGGGCACTGCAGCTCGTGTATCATTTAAGGAATCTATTTAATCATGATTTAGTCCCTGTTATCATTGCTGCACAATTAACACATGGCAGGCTTAAAAGCAAAGCCACATGGAAAGGTGCAGCAGCTAATATATGGTAACCTCTATTAAACAGACCCCAAATAAGAGGGTGTCAATGGGGTTAACTGATTAACGTATAAAGGGCTTGTTTCACTATCATGAGCGTATAAATTACAAAATTAATATTAACTGACAAGTGTATAAAAACAGGTGATTTCTTAAGCATATTCAGAGCGAAGGAGACTCAAAAAGTTAGAAATTGATACAAAAAGATGAAGACTTTCTAAAATAAAACGATGATATGGTGAGATAGAATGATAGAAATGTATTTTGTCAATATTCCCACCACTTTAGTCTGTTAGCTGATGTATATGCAACTTTCTCTTTGCTGCGACGTTCTGTACTTGTTCGAGCCTGCTTTCGAACTGCCTGCAGTTGTGTCTCTCAATTCAAATTAGATGGGAACGAGGCTAGAGTGTTTTGATACAACTTTCTTGTGTAAATCACATTGTTCTTAAGCTAACTAGTATTTTTCAAGCACAATTCTATAGGGAAAAAAAGGAGGTTTGGTAACTAAACAAGGTCAACCTGAGCCTCACATTCACTCGAAGGCTAGGGTGTTCAGCCTAGACAACTGTAAAATGGTTTATTGTCTCAGTGTCCTTGCTTTTGCTTGTGTGATCTTGCAAAGATGTTGTGTCTAAGATCTGGCATAATAGGACTGAATGAAGTGTAATTGGGCTTGTAATCTTATGAATGATTAAACAAAATTGGACGACCGAGTAGTGAGAGTCCGATTTGTTGAATCCCGTGAAAAGTATAATTACAGATTGTCAATTGGCAGGATGTTTTATTACCGATTCCCTTACCTCATGTTGAACCCATTCAACAGTGTGAGTGCGATGGTGCGTATTGTTCAATTACTAGGGACTTTAAGGTCCAACGACACGACGGCAATGAGAACGTCACTTGAAAAGGGAATTTGCATTCTTTCAGTCTTTATTGCGATTTTTCCTACCCACTTACTTTGTCTTTGAATGTAGGCGAACCCAACTGGAGTTGAATTCCTATGAAACATATCCAAAGTTGTTGTGTTTCTCACTATAAACCTATTGTTGTTTTGATGCTCTCGTTGCTGTCGCATTGTTGAATCTTTAAGTTCCTAATTATGCATGTCACATACTTTCTTGCATTAACAGTTAGATCTGGGGTTATTTTGGTCTAAAACATTGGACGTAAAGTTTATAGCCATGTGTTTATAAATTTATCAGATATAAAGACACTCATCAAACATTAAGCTAGAATCCATTAGATAATTGAGTAATAATTTTAATTTAAAGTGTATTGCATTCTTTTTTTGCACTTTTCAAGGGCTACAGATGCAATTATTAGTTGTAATAACACCAAAGAACATTTCTTACTGGAGCCCAAGAAAATAAATTTTAAAAGTTTCAAATTTCACAAAAGGAAATCTTATGAAAGTGAAGAATGATCATCGCAGTGAATTTTCCAATTAAAGCAATTGGAAAGAAGAAGCCTGAAAAAATCAGGGCTTCAATGGGATTCGAACCCGTGACCTCTGCGTTGCCGGTGCGTTGCTCTACCAACTGAGCTATGAAGCCACACATTGGGAGCGAGGTTATAGATGAAAGTGAAGAATGATCATCGCAGTTAATTTTCCAATTAAAGCAATTGGAAAGAAGAAACCTGAAAAAATCATGGCTTCAACCGTGAGCCAGAGGAAATCTTATGCATGAAATTTTATGTGTTTGTACAATTCCTGTGAAGTTTGAAATCAATTTCCTCTGGCTCCCATAAGAAATTGTCTTTGGTGCTACTACAGGTAACTAATTATATCTATAGCCCTTGAAAACTGTAAAAAAAAAATGTGATATGGCTTAATTTATTCTGGTACAAGGTTTTTGACCAATGAAAACTAACATTACTCATTTTCCTAATGAATTCTGTCTTAATTTTTTTTCTTTTGTTTTTTCTTTATGAATTGTTAATCAGATTTTGAATTACTTTATAAAGAGATGATTTTTTACTCAAACTTTTATTTTATAATTTTGTAACCTTTAAAATTTTACCCCTAGAGTAATAATAAACATGTAAAATGTTTTTCAAACACCTGGTCCTATTTCAAACTCATTCATGTATTCATTCATGTAATGTATGTCAAACTTATGGTGTGACCACTCTAACAATTCCTCTTTGAGGGTACATTCAACTTGCATCATTTTGGAAAGAAATAACTTTTTTCAGCATTTAAGTCCCAGGAGTGGACAAAATAAATTTTCTTCTTTTATTTATCAATTCATAACCAAGAGAAGAACTGATGAAAATTAGCATTATGATCACTTACTGTAATGGAAAATGCTTTAGTTTTCAAACAAATTCTCTATGTGGAGATCAATCTAGAGAATTTCTACAGTTTAACTTCCATATAAGTGGTCAGTCTTGGTGTACCAGGAAGTGGCTGCTAAATGGAGGTTGGCCACTCAATAGAGGTTGGTCATAAACTAGCATAATCTTTAGCAGAAACGTCACTTTATTTTGAAATAAAACACACAACAGGAAAAGTAATACTGGTCCACAATTGGTTGTCACCTATCTCGGACTGTATTTTCCTTTGTCATATTTTTATTTCTTAAAATGAAGCGAAACTAAGAGCATCAAGTGCTTGATGGCCGCTTAAAAGAGATGACATTTTCTTAGTGACTACAATGGAGTAACTTTCGTTGGTACAGCCAAAAGATAGCCGCAGCCACTTTATTTCGGGACTTTGATTACTGGCTACTTAACCCCATAAACCCTAATATCTGCATACAATTTCTCCAAACTGATCTCTATACTTTTCCTTACTGAATTAGTTGGGAGAATTTGAAAAACGATCAGAGCAATTTTACTTTGGTGATCATTGTATCAATTCTCATAACCTATTAATTTTTCTTAAATATGTATTGATATCATTAGGAGAAAATTGATGTTTGACACTCTTTGCACTTAAAGGGTTAATGGGTGGCTTGCTTAATGGCGGTTCGACTGTATGAGGATTAAAGGGTTTACAAATGAAACTCTGAGTTTGAGTTGAGTTTGAGTTGAGTTTGAGTTTATTGTGTTATAAAAACAAATAATATTACAGGTTTTCTGGCACCGCAAATAGCAGAGCTAGTCTAGGCGGGCCAGGAAATATATAGGAAAAAAGAGAAGACTGCTATATATTCAAATGTTTGTAAAGTGAGAGAAAAAAGAAGAAGAAACATTATCTCCCATAATATGCTATAAGCTAAAGCAGTTTGGACAACAAAAGTGTCTTTCCGCAACGGAGCAGTTAGACACACAACCGCACGCGGTCACTTATTTTTAACCCAAAAGGGTTAAAATTCTTTGAGAATATTCTAGCTAAGCTGCTCCAGCCAGATTTACTCTTTGAAGCTAAACTTGTAAAGGTTGAGGTTACATTTACCACAGGGGGCCCAACAGAGCATCTCATGGCTGTAGGAGGTCCTCGTGAACGCTGTTTAAGAGGAGGTGTGCGGGAGGTCAAAGTATTAATCCTTGTCCCTATAAAATGTCCAATTAATTTAGAATTAGCCCTAAAAGAAATTCAACAGCAACAAATGTAATTCAAAACACCTTTTTTCGATTCTACGAAGGAATGAATCAAAAACTAAACACCTACAGAATTTTAGACAATTTTAGGTTCTGTCGTAAAACAGGTACAGATTGTCAATTAATTATTGGTTTACTGCACTTTTCACAAACATGCGAACTCTAAAGTTCAAAAGCCGCCTTCACAATTGCATTTTTCGCTGCCGTCAAGCAACGAACCTTGAAACACAGAAACACACAAAACTGATCGAAATCCACCAATCACAAATCAGAAACCATGACCTTTTGAACCTGTTAAAGTAAAGTTTTGTTTCCTAAAAGGTCCGTGAAGATGATTGACGGCAGCGAAAAGCGCAATCGTCAGTTGGCTTTTGAACTTCAGAATTCGCATGTTTGTGAAAAGCGGTAATTATGGTTCTCAGCTTATTCCTTTTTCCCTTTTTAAAGGCCCACGTGTGAAAACCCAAGACCAAAGAAATGAGGACAGTTAAGTGTGTCTTAGTGGGCGATGAAAACGCCGATAAACGGGAGCTCTTCATGAAGTATGTGGAACTGATGAACGCTGAGGTTGAACCAGCCATAGACGAAATTGCATCTAGCGCCTGCGCAGATCCGCTGCACGAGGAAATAAACGAGACTCCCCGAAATGGGGAAGTCACTCAAGACCAAGATTTGGAGAAAATCGCTGAGAGAGTTGAAAGCACTTACACTCATCCGAATTTCCGGGTTATTCACAGCGATGCGGAGAAGGGTAGCATGTCAAGCATAGACTCTAACCAAGACTCTTTAGAGGAGTGGTCTGGCACGGTTACCGTTAACGGGAAGTATTTCTTCCTCGAAGTGTTTGACGCGCGATGCAACGAGGCCTACGACAACATCAGACCCGACGTTTATGCTGACACGGACATCTTCTTGGTTTGTTTCTCGGTGGTTCGCGCGACGTCGTGGGACAATGTCTTGAGTAAGTGGATCCCTGAAATCCAAGAGTTCTGCCCAATTACTCCCTTTATTTTAGTCGGAACGCACACGGAATGGCGTGAGCTATGGGATGAAAAAGATCCTTCAAGGAAACCGGTTTATTCAGTTACGGGAACCGGTTATGCCCAGCAAGTTGGCGCCGTCAGGTATTTGGAGTTTTCCACTTGTGACAATGAGGTGCGACAGATATTTGACGCGGCTATTCTTGTGAGCGTCATGGACCGCATGGAGCTCTCTACGTTCAGCCCGGATTTCGACAAAGAGGGATCAACTCTGCTTCATGTCGCTGCTAGACGAAATCACATCCCTTCGCTGGAAGCCCTTGTTGATTCCATTGACGTGACAGCTAAAGACAAAGAGTTCAATACCGCTTTAGATGCTGCTCTAAAAGGGAACAACTTGCAGGCGGTGCGCTTTCTCCTGGAAAGCGGATGCGAAATGCCTACCCCACCCGAACCGTGGAAGAAAGTCTGTGAGTTCTGGGTCAACGACAGCGAGGATTCAGATCGTGTTGTAAATAGTAACATTACTGATTTTACCCGACAGTTGACCTTCTTTTACACTTCTGCTTCGCCTCGCCCGCTTGCTAGAATTCTTCTGATTGGTCAGAACGGGACCGATGTTGCCACGTTTGTGAACGAGACCGTGCCCATGTTGCCGGTCCGATCGCTTACCATTGTTAACACCGAGGGACTTGCGGTGTTTGATTTCTCACACGTCCAACACTGCTTGGAGTCTTTAACCATCACCAATTGTGATTTCGGCGGCATTGAGTTACCAGGGACAATTTATTCGATAACGAGCCTGCTGAGTTTGTGTGTCGTTAAGTGCGGCCTGTCACGTTTGTCTGAGAATCTGGGCAATTTGAAAAGCTTGCATCGCTTGCGTCTTAGTGGAAACAAGATTAAGAAACTTCCCGATAGGATTTCCAGGTTGCAGAAATTGAGGCATGCGCACTGTGATCGAAACGCGCTGGACAATTTGCCCGACACTCTTGGCTGCTTAGGTTCGCTCGAGACCCTGAATATAAGCCACAACAAATTAGAGAAGTTGTCCCCTTCGTTGGGTCTATTGACCAAGCTGCAGAATCTCTGGTTCATGAGAAATCGACTGAAGTTTCCTCCCACCCACATTCTCAATAAGGGAACTGAAAACATTTTAGAGTTTCTTAGTGATTTCTTAGATGATCCTGTTTCCAATAGCCAGATCAAAATGGTGGTCGTGGGAGAAAGCAGCGTTGGTAAAACTGCTGTTATAAAGGCTCTTTGCCACAATAGGGACTGGCGAATCGGCGGTGTTGGTGAACTGGACAGAACAGAAGGGGTGGAAATCTCGTCTATCGACCTGATGCTTCTGAAGCTGAAAGTTTTTGATTTAGCTGGAGACGAAGCCCTTTTCAGCTCTCATCAGCTCTTCCTGTCAGAGAACACTCTCTATCAAGTTGTTTTCGACATGAGCGCGTTCACAGTGAGCAAGACGTCGTTGTCGATTTATCAGCTTGGAAGAGTAGAACTTTGGCTACAAGTAATTTACTCCAGAGCTCCAAATTCGCATGTTGTTCTCATAGGTACGCACGCTGACCACCCAAGTCTCACAGATGAAATCCGCGGGCGCATCCGGGAAGACATAGAGATGCTCCTGAGTAAGTATCGTCGAGAACACAAGCGCCAGTTCGAAGGAGAAGTAGTGCCGCAGTGCGGCCTTTGTGAGGGTACCCTTGTTTGTGAGGGCTTTGGTGGCTCAACGTTTTACGTTCACGAGAAGGAACTTCCTCATGCTTCTGATGTCGCCCCAGAACCCTGCATTCCACACGTTGTGGGCTACTACGAGGTAAGCTGCCAGGCCCAGTTTCCAAAGAATTTCCTGAGTTCCAAGAATGGAAGCGTGCAGAAACTCAAGGTAGGAGTGGGTTCCAGTGCACATGTTCTCCTCAACACCAAGGTCAGTTCCCGAATCCCGCAAAAATGCCTGTACGTCAGGGATCGCATCCAGGAGCTTTGCAACGCTGACAGCGAGCTTAAGAAATGGCCGCTGCTGACATATGAGCGTCTACGCGAGATTGCTAACGGCTGTGGAGTCAATCAAGACTTCAAGCTCAAGGCTCTCATGACCTACTTTCATTCCCAAGGGGAGATTCTATGGTACGAAGACATGCCCGGTATCGGTGACGTAATCTTCGTCGATCCATCGTGGCTGTCGAAACAGATGTGTCTCCTCGTTAGGTCGCACGCAGGTGCGAGCTCGGGTTTGGACGGAATACTTCGGATTGACAACCTGGCCAAGACGTGGCCTGGAGTACCCGAAGGGCGACGTTTCTCCATGCTGACCTTGTTCAGGAATCTAGGATTATGTGTCCCCCTGTCGGAAACCGAAGACCTTGTTCCCTTTCAGTTGCCTATTGGTCGTCCAGACAAGGACTTGTGGCCCCCTCAACCGTCAGAGGACGATGGGCAGATAAGCTTGGAATTTCACTTCAGCTTTCTTCCTCCGACGTTCTTCAGTGACCTTACAGTAGCTATCAACAGACGAAGCCTGCCGAACAGCCTGGAGATAGAGCCGACCTTCTACCGCTTCCACATGGTGTTCGCCACTACATACTTAGCCAGCATGGGGTGTTCTCTCCACTGTAAAGAGATGACCGCTCACCCTTTAGCGGAGAACAATGTCGTGCATCGGGTCAGCATCGAAGCTGTCCCATTTGAGCACAAGCTGAAGGTAATAATACGGGGCTCCGTCCCCTGCTGTGTTCTACCAGACATAAGAGCTGCAATCAAGATGGTTGTGGACACACGCTGTCCTGGAACGCGCTACATAAGGCGGATGGTTTGCCCCGTGTGTGAACGCTCCGGGTTTCAGACCCCTGCTCTTCTAAACAACTTCTTTAGTGAGGGTGAGAATTTCTGCTCCTGGGGTCACCCCCTTGGTAGAGAGGCCGATATTTTAGCTGGCGATCCTCCTGCTTTTCGGCCTGCTCCGAAGCTACCGCCTAAAACAAAGGGGGAGGTGAGACTGGGGGTGTTTTTCGACGAGGCTGGAGGAGTACTTGAAGACTGCTACTGCCCTAGACTCCTTGCTGTGTTTCCAATCGGCTTTCAAAGCGCACCGTTCAAAAACCGCCTTCTTGTGAACTCACCGCTACGAGACGGTTACGCGGTGCATTTTCTTTGCGAATGTCCCGGATACTGGCACTTAACAGGAGGCCCAGG
Organism: Porites divaricata; assembly: GCA_038088405.1. Lineage (NCBI taxonomy): Eukaryota > Metazoa > Cnidaria > Anthozoa > Scleractinia > Poritidae > Porites > Porites divaricata. Next base: position 7,803,117 of record JBBMOI010000008.1, read on the forward strand.
GTTTCGTATTCCCAACGTCCAAGAATTTCTGGAGGTCTTCGGTGGCCGTGCATGTAAGCTCTTAAAACTAGCTTTCATGCTACGAGAGCATGACCCTGAAAGTGAGCCTGATACGTCACGCGTCCCTGTCAAAATCATGTTGGGTGACATTCCGAAATTTCGCGACATCCTGATAACGGACATTCAGTATCTTCTTGAACATTACTTCGTGGAGTTCCCTGGGCTAAGGAAGACCTGCACCAGTTTCCTGCAAGACGACTTAAAATATCTCCAGAGCTACGAAGCGCTAAGCCGAGGCAAGATGTGCAAATTGCTGGAAATTTCGCCGGATTGGTGGCGAGTTGGCCCCCTCGTCTGTACTTACAACAAGCGAACGAAGGAACATCTTTGGCTCTGCGAAAAACATACGGTTTGAAGAGGAATGAAAACTCTTATCCTTATAAATTCAAGATTTATACGTTCAACCGTTGAAGAAAGCAAAGCTGAAGGGAAGAGCACGCCAGGGCTGGGTAGAAAACAAAGATTTTCGACCTCCCTAAATCCGTCTAGAGAAAGGTTGCATTGTCGGAGATTTGCAGACTCTCGCAATGGATATTTGACAAATTACTTGTCCCTGGGGGGTGAATACTCCCCATAATGGCCTATACGGGGAGGCTCCGCCCGAAAGGGGTACCTTTTTCAGGCTTCAGGTTTATGAAAGGGTAGGGATTTTACTCACTGAAGTATACATAAAGGGTAGGAAAATCCGTCAGTTTGGTCTGTGAAATGACCTATAATGACTAAAAAGGATTTTATGGCTGTGAAAAAGTCGAGAAATATTCTAGTTTTGTTGTTAAGGCTTTTTTTTTTTTAAAGAAAGGGATGCAAAGTTCTAAACTAGGTATCTGGGGTGAGGGTGGGACCTCGGGGTGGAGCCTCCCCATATAACTTTGTTGAGTACACCCCCCTGGATACTTGTTTGAATAGTACCAGAAAGATGAAATAATCGACTTATGAACATTGTGTGTATGCATCAACAAAAGATATGCCCACTTAAACTGGCCAATTCCTACTGAAATTGGTGGAGAAGCTTGCTCAGCGTAAGGAAATTAGACGTACCAGTTAGTGATTGGTCTGTTACAGTGGGTAAAGTCCGCGTATTCACAAAGAAGTCAAATCCCACACTGAATAGTTACTTTTCTGCTGGCCTATTTCAGGGGTTCAAACGCTTAGGGCGTGTTCGATTGAACTTGTTCCTGAATAAGATTGGAAGGAATCATTCTTTGCGAAAAGAAATCTGCTTGAACTAGAATATCTAAATTAAATGGCCCAAAAATCACGATACAAGAGACTTGGAACAAAACTTTTGCCTTTTTCTTATTCCGGAATGCAACCAATCAAACGCACCATTAAATAGCTGAAAACCGAACATAATATTCTCGTCCCCAGAGCTACTCGGCATGATTTTTAGTAAACGACCACGTGACCAAACGAAAGGAGGGGGCTCTGATGACGAGAATACACGTGAGAATGAAAACAAAAAGGAAAATCAGAATTTCTCACCGTCTTTTGTTGTTTATTGGTTTTCTTGTTAGTTTTCTTACAGTCTAACATTAGGTACTTTTCTATAATGTAGGGGCATGCGGGATTCAATCTTTAACCTTTCGTGTCTTGTCAACATATTTGAACTGTTAGAATGGCCGCAGACATAATTTGGAGCTTTTGCCTTGAACGTTTATTTAAAGGAATCGCTGTTTTAATTGAATATTTTTGAAACGCCATTGCCAGGTAGCGTTTTGTTTTCAAATATGAAAAATCATTTACCTGTACTAAATTGAAATTTTCTTGGTAATATAGTTTAGAGCTAGATTTGCAAATTGTATTTGTACAGGTGACCCGAAAGTATTTTAGCCGGCAGTTGTAATTGTTCTCATCAAATGTCTTTACAGTCGAACCGTGAAGCGAACCATGTTGGGATCGACTCTAGCAGGAACAGATCGATATCTTGAGTCAGGGGGAGACACTTTCTTCCCGGGGTGGAAGCTGTCGACCCCGTGTGGCTCTGTTTTGGGCCAATATAGATTGGATAGAGGCAGAGCTCACATCCCTTAATCCTACGCCAATGTTAATAAAAGCGTCTATATTTTTTAGTTAGTCAAAGGTTGAGACCAAGAGAATTGCCCGCGTAACAGCGATGTTACCCTACTACAGAGACTTGAGAAAGTTTTATTTTTGGTCAAGGAGAACAAGAAACAATTGCAATAAATGATGTAGGTTTTCAAATGCTGTTTCCAATTACTTTTACTTTTAAGACACTGAACTTGTTGTAAGTTTACCCCGGGTACTAGATTTTTTTCGCGGGATGCTTCGGTGTGGGGCATGTTAGGCCTGCAAATTCTCGGCCGAAGGCCTTAGCCACAAAACCGCAAACCGCGCACGAAAAGACTCTTGCAACCAGGGTATCGCAAACTTAGCGTTGCCACGAAAAATTTTATTCCTTCAGAGTGCGTCTTGATCAGATTAAGTTTCAAGGGAAAATGTAGTTTTGCAGTCGTAAAATTTTTACGGTTGAGGGGGTTGTGTACTCTCTGTGCAAAGTTACAGTTTTGCGGTTCATTGTCGCAAAGCTATATTTTTTCCGTGAAAGAACGTCAAAAAAAAAAAACTTGCGCACGCTCCATCAAGTATCTCGCTTAGACCACCTGATGATGGACCAATCGTATTTCGAGGTAATTACAAACGGCGCCAAGGGCAGCGCGAGTGAAACCTTCAGCGCGCGAGACTCCCTGGAGTAAGGATGGCCCAGTTGGTTAGTGCGCGCGCGGCCTTCGGTACTCGAGTTTTCGAGTTCAATCCCCTCGGGGACATCACATCCTTGTTTCAACTTCTCCCTTTTCTGTGTAGCTTTATAGCTTTAAATACCCTCAAAGAAGAGCATTGTTGGAGAGAGGAGAGGGAGGTAAAATGAGCGCACATTCGATCTCAAGTTCTCTTGAAATTACTGTCACGAGTTATCTACGCAAAATATGGTTGTTTTACCTCTTTAATTTACATATCTCTACTCACGCCCTGGGCAAAACGTGAGAGAACAAACCGGCGAGGCTTAGATTTAACCGATCATTAAGCATAAGGGCTTTGATATTTATATACCGCCATAATTGAATTCAAGCTATTTCTAAGATTAAGAGACGCACGTAGGCGTGGCTTGCATAAGAGTTATGGCATTGCAACCCTCTCTTTAAAATGGTGTCGATTTAGTTGTTTCACGTTTTGTTACTTGAAAGCAAATTCCCTCAGCGCACGCTGGAGCGTTATAATGAATCCCATATTGCATTGTTGCATGAGCATAAGCAGTTAAAAGTGCTATATAGTTGTTTGACCCGGGAATTTTGGAAGCTTAGAACAACGCAAGTGAAGGCTAGCTTGTTTCAAGTATATATATATATGTATATAGAAGTGAAAATGAGAATGCTTGCTCAAGAATCAGTTGAATTAATACCCAGAGTCGATATCAACGACGTTAAAGTCATCCGCCTTTTAGGTTCCGGTGGATTCGGGTCCGTTTTTGAAGCGATTCACAACAACTGCAAAGTGGCTCTGAAGAAATTTCACACCAACACTCGCAACAAGAAGGCCGCGATGCAAAGCTTCGAAGCAGAAATGCACCACGAGGTTTTGTCTCTAAAACACCCGAATATCGTCAAAGTTTTGGCCGCGAACGTTGCGTCAAGTCTGGAAGATCAACCATGTATAATTATGGAGTTTGTCAGCACCAGAAATCTGCAGCATGTTATTGACGATGCGGAGGAAAAGATCGATTTCAAACGACGCGTAAAATTTGCATACGAGGTGGCCATCGCTTTGGAATACGTGCACGAAAATAAAATCGCACACCTCGACCTCAAACCAGCTAATGTGCTTGTAACACAGGAAGGAAACTGCAAACTCGCAGACTTTGGTTGCTGCCAGATAATCCAAGAACGACCGAACACGCCGTCCAGATCATATCTCACTGGCACATTTGCCTACAGAGCCCCGGAACTTCTGAAAGGAGAAAGCCCATCATTCAAAGCCGATGTGTTCTCTTTCGGAATATGTTTATGGCAGTTTTGGACACGAGAGATTCCCTACAAATTGCAAAATCATCAGATCGTCATTTTCCGTGTCGTAGCCTGTAATCTACGACCCGAGATCCCCAAAGAAAATGACGTGGATAACAGGTATATGGAACTGATGACGACATCGTGGTCTGGAAATCCCGGAAATCGTCCAACAATGGCGGAGGTTGTAAATTTGCTAAAAGGGATGGCTTGTTGACTTGATTAAGACTCTAAAAATTTGTCACTAGGTAATAATTTTATCCATAGAAATTTAAGGAATGTCCGAGTGCAGGTGGTGGGAATACGGGGCAGAGCCTCTACGATATCTCCGCCTGCTCCCTCAGTACCTTTTACTAATACATACAATCCATACACACGTAAATCCCATAGTTATATAAAGGAAACGTATCTGCGATATGTGATCTATATTTACATTGTCCAAATAGTAGAGTTTATTTATTATATAAATTTAAAGATTATTGGAGATATATTTTATTGTATAGAACAGAGTATCTATTTATCTATATGCTTAATATTTAATTATTTCTTTCAAATTACTTTATTTGGTGATTGATATTTATAGAACTTATAGATGTATCAATTATTTGCATGCTATTATACACCTCTAGAAAAGAATATATCGTAGTTACATAAATCAATGTTATCGGTTATTTGCCGAATAATAATGTTTTATGGGGCAGATGTCCTTGAGATCAAGTGTGATTTTTTTTAGTCTTATCGTCCAAGTTGTCAAAGAAAGGTTACGATGGCCTTGGGTGCTATTTTTCAGCAAAAAGAAAAAACCCAGGTCTTCATATGCGCTGCTTTAAATGTTAGGTTTAACACCATGGGGATCCCCAACACCCACCCCCCAGAAAAGGGCTCGAGGAGGTGAGGTTGGAATTTTACGAGTTGAGGAATATGGAAAAGAATAGAGAATCAAGAACTGTCAATCAAACCGTTTCTATAGGCTGCCTTGGATACTATATTCCTTGGAAGGTATGTGGTATGGTCAATGGGATACGTTTTTGATCACCCGGTGCAAACCTTTGCACCCCTACCCCATAGTTTTAGGGGGGTAGGGTAAGGGTGAGTTGGAATGTTATTTATCCCTAATTAACCCGTTTATTAAACCTTCCTTGGGGGTCAGCGCCGCGGTGAACATTCTCCGTCTCCCTCCCAGTCTTGATCCATGCCATTTATATGGCTGTATGTACTTGCCATTCGTGCCTAGCTTTTAACTCGCTTGCGCGCAAACCAAATTCGTGTATCTTTAGTCGGCAGTAACCCCCCGGTAAAGACGGAAAAAGATTAATCTTGGATCTGGTCATGTCCCATTTTTCAGTCGTTGAAGAAGCATTTGTGTTTTTAGCATTCAAACGAACGGGCGTGTAAATTCTTCGAAATGAACAAAAGGTGACTATAGTCAATGGCAAACGTCCAACAGCTTTCAGCTGCTGAAAATACTATTTGTACCTGTTACTTCCAGTGTTGTCAAACCGGATATCAGAGACATTGTCTAAAATTATTTTGATCGCTGAAGCAGTATGAAAAAAGTAAAGAAAACAAAAGCGAAAAATTGAATCATCATAGAGAAACCTTTCAGAGAGTAACAAATTGCGAGCTGAAATTGGAAAGCAGATTATACGTATTTTGTTTTGCACCATTCGTTGGTCGTTTCATTCAGGGAAACTACTCAATTTTAATATTGAAAGCAACAACAAAAGAAACGTGCAAAGCTCATGAGATCGTAGCAGGAACTCCATCAGCTTTCAACTATATGTAGCAGGAGAGGTCTACAGGAATTTGACAACTTCCTGGTGAATAATAATGTTTCACGTACGTTTCAAACGTTCGTGGATTTTACGGTTGTAAGTTGACCTAAGTAAGACAAGAATCTTTTTTAAAGTTATTTTTAAATTGTGAGTAAATAAGGCCTGTTTCAAACGTACGAGTCGTATATAAGCCTAGTTTAATAATATGCAATCATAACCGGCGGGCGTTTTCACACTCTAGTATTAGATAATACAATTAAGCTACCCTATCTAAGGACCACACCAGGGACAGAAACAAAAGGGTCAAACAAGATACCCTATTTAAGGACCAAGAACCTCAAAAATCATACCTTATTCCGAGGCACGTACCTATATAGCCCATATATGGGAGTACCCCCCGGGAAAGGTCGGTGGTTGCTGGTTACCTGGACCTGGTCCTTGGTTTCTTCACCGTCGTCCCCATCGTGTCGCTTACATTAAACAAGAAACTTAAGTCTGGATCACATTGTCTCTCTTCGATCCCCCAAGTGTATAGTGACTACGACGATTGACGATCATAATGCTGGCCGGAGATTGAAAGCTGTAACGCGGCGCGCGCTCAGGAGGGTCCACTGAGCTCATTGACAAGAGACGTTCTCTGAAGGGCAAGGGAACTTGACGAAAATTACTCCTTCTTGGCATTCAGACTGGTGATAAATTAGCCAAACCACCGTTCTTTGTCGCTTATTGTCGACTTTGCTTTCGTCTCTGTCGCAATTTGGCTGAGGAAGGTTGCCTCTTGTCGCCATTTCATTTTACGCTCTGTCGCTACTTTATGGGTCCTGTCGCTTGTCGGAATTTACCCTGGCAGGGCCTCTTCTGCCGTGCTAAGCTGGCTCGTCTGTAGCTCGACTGCAGCACGACACTAGCACGTCTTGGTTTCAGACGTCGATTTTATTTCAGTCGAATAGAACGGCTGTTGCCGAAAACAAAATACAAAAATATAGAAACGATTTAGCAAACTTTGAAATGTATTCTAATGTATTTATAATGTATGAATTGAGTTCGGCACGGGGCACAGCGGCCGAGCACGACGTTTGAGACGAAGTCAGGGACGGCGGAGCGTATTTCTAAGTGGGGGGGGGGGGGGGGGGGCTGAAAATGAGCGCCGGAGGCGCGAGTTTGTAGGGGGGTCTGGGGGCATCCCCCCCAGAAAATTTTGAAATCTAGAGGCTCGGAAATCGTGCTTACAGCATTCTCCGCGAGATACCTCTTGAAATAATTAGCCTGGATAAAGCGTGAAATAAAAGGTACTTTAAGTGCTTACAGCAATGTTTTGGAGGTTATTTCTCGGCCTTCCGGTCTCTTACGCCAAGCTGCGGTTTTTACAAGCTTCCCGGCGTCTGTGGGAAGCAAGCACATGCATGCAAGCAAGCATGCCCTGTACAATTTCTCGCGCCAGTCTCCAACTCGTACCTCAGGTATTCCAACCCTCTTTGGGGGAATAACGTGAAGAGAATACTTTCGTTTTCTTGTTCGCCTTTTTTATTTCTTTATACGTACCATTTACTAAAACTAAAACAAAAAAAATGTCATCCTCCTCACAAGTGGGGGGGGGGGGGGGGGGCTAAAGCCCCCCCAGGCCCCCCGGCTCCGCCGTCCCTGCAAGTCGAGTTACTGCCGTGTAGTAGAGCAAGGCTTGCCGTGCTACACGACAGAAGCACGATGTGGTTTCAAACGTCGCGCTACTGCCGTGCTTAAGTCGAATTTAATTCGATCAATTGCGTTTGACACGGCAGCAGCACGACGTTTGAAACTGGTGTAAAAAGCTTACGTGTCACATTTCGGTGACTTTAGCTGACTGCGTTGCTAAGCATTGTATGCTAGGTTCAATTATCCACTATTTTGTGAATACAGATGAGAGTCATTGTCCTTCGTGGTTTATTCATCAAATGTAGGCTTTCGCTTTGTGTTTTGTAATAAAACGTGATAAATTGAAAATTCAGGAATTTTTCAGGGAAGCTTCTTCTCTTGGATACCCTTAAACCGTCTTTTATGCATGTTGTAATTGTCTTTGTTTTTTTTTTCTTTTTTAAGAAGTTCAAAAGGTGCTGATTTCGAATTTGGGGTAGCTTTTTATGACTTTTCAAGACCCTTTTGCGAAGTTTTATAAAAATTTTCAAAAGTTCATTACTAATATTTCGCCAATAGTAAAAAAACAAATCAGATAAAAATTAAACGACGAGAAGCAAAATCCAGAAATATGATCTTGCAGTTACTCTTGTCCTTGAACTGCTGTAGGTCTGTTTGATACAAGCCCTGCCAAAGTACTTATTTTAGGCAAACAAAACCAACCACGTGGTAAAAAAGAAGAATATTCTCCAGGGTTTAATAATGATCACAGCTGATACAACTGAAATTTCTCGCCAGGCGTTGTATACTTGTCGCTCGTTTAAATCTGGGTACCAAATTTTTCACCCTTCTGATTGGTCAATAACGAAATGACGCGATGACTTGGAAGTGAGACAAAGAAGCTTGTCGATTTCGCCTGATTCTCGTGCGTAAATTAATCTTCTTTTGTGGGAGCACGTAATCGTTGCTTCTTTACTCAAGCCACTGGGGCCGAAATAATATTTTTTTTTCATCCCTGTGACCGGCACTCTGGCTTGCTAACCCAGGAACTAATCCCGGGACTGATTTTATCGGAAACAGTCACCATTGCATAGCAGGTCTGTTGGAATTCCGTTTTTGTGTTACGTGAGAGAAATGTGGAATATCCTTCGATTTGCATTAGCCACGAGACACGGTTTTCACTGTGCGCAAAACCGTGATTGCTTTTAACTTCTCGTCTTGTGTTGATGTTAAACAGCTGTTGTTTCTTTTATGCCCTGTTTTAGTGGGACTGTAGATCCTGACCGGCAAACGGACCAGATTTCAAGAATATGGACAAGATAGCAAATGGGTCGCCATCGCCTGGCGAAGTTCACGGTCAAGACTCTATGTACAGCGACGGAGGCTACATCGCACAAACAGATTTGAACAACCATTTTGAAGAAGAGACAGGATTAGACTTGGAAGGCTATCAGCCTACTTACGCTGAAGCTTTCCCTCCTCTTCCAAGCTCTCACATTCAAACCTCTACCCAAAACGATACCGGATCAAAATGGCGAACCGCGACTGGCCCAATTCGGTCTTCCACGGTGACACAGGTATAAATAATCTCAAAATTTACTGAAACTGGTGCGACCTAAAAACTAAATAAGGGCTCGTTTAGACGCAAATACCATTACTTAATACTATGAGCATCTTTGTTCATTATAGTTAGAGATAATGGTTTGATTTGCCGTCTTTGAAGAACTCCCTTCTAATATTCTTGAATTAGCTATCTTCCTAAAAATGGATACATCATGCCTTTTCTCTCGTGGAATAGTTGTTATTTTCTCATTTTTTTTAGAGGAAGTTTTGTTAAGTGGAACTTTTCCCACGTAGACATGTCGTTGACGTTTTTGCATTTGGTGGCGAATTAGGAACCGGTTTTCTCTTGTACACAATCGAATTTTTGCGTTTTAATTGTTAGCGTGGCCACGTTTACATGTGAGGCTCTTCCGGTCGAACTTCACACTATTGTCGTTGTAGTGTCTCATATTAAGGAATTGTTTCAGCAAAGTGTTCGCCGAATAGTCTCACGTTCGACTTGTTTCTTCTTAATTCAAGAGCTTTACACTCGTTATCCAAGGAGCTAAGTACTATTTTTCTTTTATTAAACGTTGATTACCGGTATTAGAGCAAGTCAAGTTTTCAGCCATCTTCACTATCAATAATTCAGACAGTTGTAAATTTCATATTCTTGCTTTTAATTTCCACTTGGTAAAGTGTCGATATTCTTTGATAAAATAATTTTTGGAAAAGGGAATTTACTCTTGGTTTTTTGTACTGATACCATAGAAGGTGCAGAATAAAATTTATAGTGTGACGTACGACATTTTACGTGGTCGTTCGCACTTTCTGAATTCAATGAGGTTTGTAATTTTTAGGACGGTTACCAATATCCGTTTGTGAGAGATCTTGCTAGTCTTGATCATATCTTAAACGATTCTTTCTTACTCAGATATATCCTTTACATATATTTTTTTCACATGTTTTTTGCTCGCGTTTAGAGGGCATTATCATAAAATCGATTTGCATTTTCGTTTTGTCGTAATTTTTCAATACAAACCTCTCTATTCAATTCTTTGTCCTGTTACGACATTGCTTAAAAGCGCAGCAATATTCCATCAAGCTGTCCCCCAAAATAAACCGTTTTATAATGATATTGATATCACCTCTAAAATGTGAATTCTATAAAGCTAAAAAAAGATAGGTGACGAGTGTAAAAATTGGGATTTGGAATCCACTCTGTATAGTCATTTGTAACTTAATAATGTTTATATATCGTGAAAACAAGAGAAAAACTATTTTTTCATTCTCATAACATTGTCACAAGATTTTAATACTGAAAGAATGTAGTCTGCAGACTTATTTGTCCTAGCTTAACAACTTGATATTATTTAAGGTGTGCAAAGTTCTCCTCACCCAATAATCAAACAGTTACTTGTGTGTTTAGAGGTTGTTTTTCTTACTGTTTGTGATAGATCATATGCATGTTTTTCATTTGCGGTAAATACAACCTCACTACTCAGAGGGAAAGTAAACCAGTTTGGGCTAGAAGTGGGTCTGGATTGATCTCAGCAATACGGTAGAACAGTGGGAACTCAAACTCCAAAGGGAAATGAAAAACAGATCAAGTTAGTGAGAATTTGAGGTATCGGGGTAAATTTCGGTGAAATTTTGATCCAGGGAAAGGAAACATAGTTTGAGTTAGCAGGGAATTTAAGTTATTTGAGTTTGAGTTATCAAGGTTCTACTGTATCAATAGAAAATCATGGGGAAAAGCTACCAGAGTGAATAAAATGTCCGAATGGAAAATGCTCTGATGTTTAAAAAAATTCTCCCAACTAATATTTTTAAGTAATGTATGTTGGTCAGTGTAGAGAATTTGTAGATCTGGATAATGGGTTATTTGAATTCAATTTAACAGGGATCTATCTACTGCAACTTTCTCACTGACACTACGTTATTCCAATATGAAATTAAAGGAAGATATTTTGATAGCAAATTACAAGTATTAGGCCTGTAGATTGTAAAGAGGTAAACTTCCCTAACCCAAATTGATGTTAGTTAGTGCACTTTTTCTAAATTATGATTAAGACTTCTGTAAATAATATTTTTCTTGAATGTTGCCTCAGTAAGGGCCTACAGCCTCACATCACTGCTGTGATGAAGAGAAATTAACCAGTCACATGTATATGTCAAAGAGATTTGCCTTTAGATAGAACCACCTTTGCCCATAAAGTCTACTTGCTCCAACCTGTATGATGTGTGTGGATGATGAAGGAAATCATGCCACTATTATGAGTGATACAGTTGTACAAAATCATCTTCGATCTTGAAAGATTCAGTATTAGAACAAAGCAAATTCTCCAAGCTGGCCTCTCTTCATTTCCTATGATGCTAATTTGGAGAATTTGTTTAGCAATGTAGACATTTTATTGTTGGTGATTATTTAATGTGTATGTGGACTTTGATGTTTCTGTCAAGCGACTACATGTATATTAGACAGGCGTAGGTGCATTTGATTGGAGATTCTTAAATTTAGATTTCCCAATCAAGCTGCAAAGAATGATTTTGCATCTGGAACTTTTGATTGAAAGCTTTTGTTTTGTTTGGCAAAATTTGCCTTTGGATTTTGTGTTCAATAACTGGATCTACCAATCCTGGATATCCCAGTTGGGGACACCTGGTGCACATTAAAGGGCTTGAACAAATCTGAAATTCTTGCTCGTTTTGATTAATGTAGTTTTCCTTGGCATACTTTGTTGAAGTTTACTTTTTTGATAGAAGACAACTTGACTGCATGAGTTCTTGTTCATCCAGGGAGTGAGGTTGAAAAGTTACTTGTTTTCTGCATTACATTATTGAAATAACTAGGCTGTAATTGTGATAGTTGTAGTGAGACAACGTTTTCAAAATTGACTTATTTGTTGAACATTATCGTATACTTCAAGTTTTGCACTTTTTCGCTGACAGGAAATGGTGTTTTTTTTTAATTTGACCCAGTGATGGGTATTAAAAAAATGCAATTTATTATGACTTGTTTTGAGTAACAGACAAAACTGATCTTCTCAAGTCAAAGACCTACCAGCAAGCATAATAGATGTATTTTTGAAAGAAAGAGAGCATTAATGTGAAGAAATTGGTGAGAACAAACTCGGGTGATAAAATAAACATTTGAATTTCCTACGTAGCAGACTATTAATCTCTGTTTCGTTTTTCTGCTAAAGTACATGTAACCCAATGGAACTAGTTTTTTTTTTTATGGAAAGCTTTTGCCTTTTCTTTATTGAAGTCAAGGTGGCCTTTTAGAGGTTATAACATTGATTTTATCTACAGACTCCAAAGCTCAATAAAGTAAACAGTGCTGCATTACTTTTTACTTAAATGGTCGAACACTGAAGCGTTCCATCTGCAATCCTGCGCTCTGTATTAAAGCTAGATTTTGATTTTTCACGTGACTTTTAGAGCAAAAGGCTAGTTAGTGGTGATTCTTGAGTTAATCAAGAAAAAAGTAAAAGAAATGTTTGGGGAAATTACCCTGTTTTTTTGGCATTCCGATCCACACATGTAGAAGTTGCATTGTAGGTGATGATGTAAAATTGTAAATGTAACTGTGTTTGAAATAATTCTTTTGTTCAGGTTTTTCGTGTGCCTTTAGAAGAACGACGTTACAAACAACCAAATGAAAATGCTTTTGGAGATGACCGTCAGCGTGAAATTTGTCGTGACATCATGGCAAAGACTGGAGCTGCAATTGAGATCAGCTCTGGAAAAGATCAAGGATTGACGATTATGGTAACTGGAAAACCGGAATTGTTGGCTAAAGCAAGGCGTATGGTACTGACCCAGCTTCAAACCCAGGTAATTTTACAAGACTACAGCTACTTACATTATATTAAAGCATGAAGGTGTGCCATCAAATCTGTGGACAGGTCTCTTAATAGTAGTACTTGTATCTTAGCCTTTACTAATTGCCCAATAGAAGTAAAAACTCAATCTTTACATGAACAGCACCCATAAAACTGTAGGCATGTATCTTTCTCAAAACACATTTTCATGAAGAGAGCAGGGTGATATGCAAGTTTGTCCAGTCAGCTAAAGACTCCTTTTTAAAGACAGCTAGAAGTGACTAGCTTGTGTAATCAAGGGAAGAACCAAATTATTAGCTCCACCTTGGCTCTGTTTTTTCACCATGCATACTTCAGAGAGGCTGATTGCAATATTTCTGTTTTTTTTGTAGGCCAATGTTGAAATTAGCATTCCTCGCGAACACCATAAATTTATCCTTGGTAAAGGAGGCAAGACCCTACAACAGTTGGAGCTACAAACTGCAACTAAGATCACCATGCCAAGAGATGGATCAGACATTATAAGGATTGTTGGAACGAAGGAAGGTGTGGATAGTGCAAGACATGAAATACAAGTCATCTCTGATGAACAGGTATGTTTGAAGGTTTTTTTGGTTAATTCCATTTGGCATCTTACATTACATTGTAATCATTTCATCCCAGAAATTATACAGTAATAATATAGCTACATTGTAAAACCTTCATGTGGATGGGTTTCAAATGTTGAATTTTCATATTATTGATTGACTGAAATATGGTGTTACAACCACGGACAAAACTGTTGAGACAGTTTCATGTTTTTTTGGAACTCTTACACCATTTCTATACTACCGTCTCCTCTAAACAGAAAAAGGAAGCCCTGTCCTTTTCCCCTATTCAATATTGTTTTGTTTTATAAAACCAACTTGTGTAATTCTCCAGCTACCTGAAATAATTTGGGTAAGGGGATCAGGGAAAATGGTTATGTTCATTTGAAAATGGTTTCCAATTTTTACAGGAAAACATAGAGATTTTTGCTTTGTGTCAACAGGTTTTGTCCAAGGTTGTAGTATTTTGAGGTAATTTGAGGTGTTTGAAAATAATTGTTAATCCTGGAAAATGCTGTAATGTACAAAATCACTAGAAAATTTCTTAAAGTAGATATCATTTTGACATGTTTTTCAAACGACTGCTTACCTAATTTTTAAGTCACCAAAAGTACAAGCAGGTCATGGAAAGAGTTATTAACATTTTTTTTGCTATGTGTATTTTATTTACAGGCAAAACTGGCTTTTGAGCGGCTGAAGATTGAACATATCTATCACCCCTTTATTTCTGGTGGAAATGCATCAAAGATCTCAGAACAGACCGGAGCACGCATCAACATTCCTCCACCGTCAGCTCAAAAAGATGAGATCACCATCGCAGGTGAGAAGGAAGGCGTGGCAAAGGCGAAGGAAATGGTTTTGACAATTTATGAAGAAAAGAAACGCAAGACTACGACAGTGTCAATCGAGGTGAAGAAATCACAGCACAAATACGTGATTGGCCCCCGTGGTGGAACACTGCAAGAGATTCTTACACTGACTGGTAAGGAAAAATCTAGGTAGATCTACATCTGTAATGCTGTGACTGAAATAGTATACATTATAAAGTCTGCGCACATGGAATCAGTGTCATGTAGGGTTGTGTAGTGGCCCCAAGAGCCCTGCTGTACTTTTGCTTGTGGGCGACTAGCAAATCTTAGTTTTTTCATAGAAATCCTGTGCTGGCACCCTGGATTTGACAGGTTCAAAGCACTGTGCTCTGAGAAAAATTGGTGGAATCTCAGTGAAAGGACTGCTTTTCATTTGAATGGTCACACCCCGTATGTAGGGTTTTGTCCCCGGTTTTAGAAGTTAGAACTGCAGTGTATGGTTCAGTTTAGGTGGTCTTAATGTTTTTAACATTTCAGAAGTAGGTTGACATACGTACTTACATAATAATTTTACCAATCAGATCAATAACCAGAGTATAATACCATCAACTGACGTGATACAACTCACTTTGACTCTGAAGATGACTGCTGCACAGGTTGTTGAAACATCAGTCACTGTCAACAACAACAGTCCTATTCAGGACTACGTTCACCTGGACGATCAAACTCAACCTACTTTTGAAATGACTCCTGGGTTCAAAATCTTTACAGTTTTTAACATTGCATCATTCTTTATTCTTTAGGTGTTTCTGTAGAGATGCCCCCTTTGGACAGTGACCTGGAAACCATCACCCTGCGAGGTGAACCGGATAAACTTGGACAAGCTTTGACTCAGGTTTATGAGAAGGCCAGCAGTGTGGTATCGGCTGAGGTTGATGCCCCACGCTGGCTCCACAGGTTCATCATTGGCAGGAAAGGACAGAACATACGGAAAATAACCCAAGATTTACCCAAGGTATTCTCAATTTGATGTTTTTGTTTTCATCGTTGTCTTTAGACCAATGGAATTGAAGTGGCAACTTCTTGTCCGGCAGTCTAGGCGTTACAAAATTGTAAGCATGGTGAGGACTCATGATGATAGAACAATAAGACAGTTGAACTTCTTTACAATAGCCACCCTATGAACAAAGATGAGTGGCTATTGATTAGAGGTGGGGGTTACAGACAGGTTCATTCATTCATAACCTTATTTTATTTCGGATTGTAGAGTAGCACATAGTGCTAGTATCTCCGAACTACATAATATAAAAAAAACAAAACAAAACAAAAAATGAAATAAAAAACACAACTCAAAATAAATATAGTCTATTGGTATTGCATTTAAAAGTAGCAAGCGTTTCAGACGTTCTGATATTATCAGTCAGGTTATTCCGGGCATGAGGAGTAAAGTATCTAAATGATGGCAATCCATAGGTGGTAGTCTTAACATGCGGTACATGTATATCCAGCTTGTTATAGCCTCTCAAATTATAATTGGATACACGCCATGCTTGAATGTAAGCTCTAAGATGAGGCGGGGCATACCATGACTCCAGCGTTTTGGATAATGAACAGAAATTTTTTGGTTTTGTAAGTGTGATTATAACAGGGTTGCACACACCTTGAAAGTCCTTAAAAATCATTGAATTTTAAAATAAAAATTGAAGGCCTTAGCTTGAAAGTCCTTGAAAATTGCGGTCGGTGCTGGAAAGTCCTTGAATTTCGGTGCTAACTTTATAATTTAAGTAGAACTCCAAAGGAAAAGGAGCAAACACAGAAAGACCTTCGAGATAAAATTACCTATGTTGTGGAAGAACTAAAAAAGACATAGAATTAAGGCTCTTTTTAAATTGAATAGAGTCCTTGAAATATGGGAAATGTGTCCTTGAAAGTCCTTGAAAAGTCCTTGAATTTTTTGTTCAAAAACGGGTACGAACCCTGTTATAATGAAGGTATATTGTGAACAAAGTCAAACAGAATGCTTAGAACAGCAATGTTCAGTAAAAACAAAGTGAGCAAACTACTGTGAGTACATGTACATCAGTTTGTGCATCATTCACTTTTTGATGACCTTGGAGAAGTTATTTGTGCAGTGGGGTGGCCTATGTCGTGGATGTAATAAAACCCTGATCATAAAGTCTGCAAATTAAGCAACGTCGCAATTCTTGTTCTGGACCCCATTCAAACGCGAGGAATTACTGGAAGTGCATTTTGAATTTCCTTTTAACCTGACTGGCCAATCAAACCGTGGCTTGTATTAGCAGGTCAATCATTGCGCGTACTCTAGTCCTGGTACTCAGCTGGGTATCTAGAGCTGGAATTTTGGTGCTGCCTCGCAGGGGTTTAGTTTCACCTGTGGTGCAGGCTAGCAGTGTGGATGCAATTTAGTGATCTTTGCCTTTGTGGAGAGGCATCTATTGAAGAGAAGGTCAGCACTTTTTAACACCTGTCGAAAGGCCCTTGGACACCTTATGAAGTTTACACAACGTAGTATTCCTTATCGTTTTGGATTAGCCGGTTAAGCACTGCGTTTTACAGATTAGAGTTAAGCACTACCTTTACTGATTAGGGTTAAGCACTACCTTTACTGATTAGGGTTAAGCACTGCCTTTACTGATTAGGGTCAAGCACTGCCTTAACTGATTAGGGTTAAGCACTGTTTCGAAACTGGTTAGGTTCCTTTTTTGGGTTGGGGTTGATGCTATGTGTACTTTAATCTACCTTGTGTAAACTTCATAAGGTGTCCAAGGGCCTTTTGACGGATGTTAACGAGTGCTGACCTGAAGAGAGAGGTTAAAAAGCCCCAGTATCAACATACAGATTATCCTGACTGATCTCCATCACCTTTGCTTGAAGTTGTTGAGAGAATTTTATTAAAGATATCAGAGCATTTTCCCTCTGCTAATCATTTTATCATAACCTATCCTCTTGATCACAGTTTGAGTATGCTGTGACATTGTTGGAAGAAAATCAATATTGATCACTTTTAGGACGAGTTCATGTATGGACTGTCACCGGTACAAGAATTGACCATCGTGGAGCTCTAGATGTTTTTAGTAAAGATTTGACGGTAGTCACATTAAAGTTGAACCTCTCTACAATGGCCACCTTAGGCAGTTACAGAAGAAAGTGGCCATTGTAAAGAGGTTGCCTTTGTAGTAGAGGTTTTAAACAAGAGTCAATGTATGGATTTTTTGTATGCCGGGATGAAAAAAAGTGGCCGTCAGTGGAAGGTTGACTTATTAAGTAATCAATTCACTTGATCTCAGGTTCATGTTGAATTCAGTGATGAAAAGGACAGTGTCTCCCTGGAAGGGCCACCACAAGAAGTCGAAAAGGCACAGGAGTCTCTTGAGGCATTCATCAGAGAACTGGTAAGAAGATCAAGACACATGTAGCTCTATATATCCACTAGGTGACAAATTAGTGCAACAATTGTGCTACACTTTAGGAAAAAAATTGCTTCATGTGCACTGGAGAATCATGTTA
This sequence comes from Porites divaricata, assembly GCA_038088405.1. Taxonomy (NCBI): domain Eukaryota; kingdom Metazoa; phylum Cnidaria; class Anthozoa; order Scleractinia; family Poritidae; genus Porites; species Porites divaricata. Next base: position 7,820,875 of record JBBMOI010000008.1, read on the forward strand.
TAAAATTTATGTCTCTGACAGAATTTTGTTGCTGTGACAGGCTGCCAAATTCAAAGTGTACTGATGTTAAATTTTGTACTTCTTTGTTCGCTGCAAATGCATAATATGTCCTTGTTTTCCCTTGGTAGAAAGCATCAATGGACTATGCAGAAATCTCTGTAGATCATAAATATCACCCTCACATCATAGGCAAGAATGGAGCAAATGGTAGGTGTGATATTTCCTCTTTATCTGATACCTCACTTCTTCCCACCTCCACACGTCTCTGCCAACCTGCTACAGTGGAACCTCGATATAACTAACCCTCTACTTTTAGGTTAGAGACTGTTGCAAGACTGTATTTTGTTTACAAATACACGCGCACGCTTACTGTGCAGTGAACGAGAAATTTTCAATACTGCACGAAGTGGAGCTTTGGAAAATCTCAAAGTCAAAGCCATTTGAACACTGCACAGTTTTTATGCGTTATCGTCAATAATGCATTCTGCCACTTTGATGTCGCTAGGTAATGGAAAATCATTTGACCAAATGTTAACCAATGAGGCATGCAGATTTTAGACATTGAACGAGGATTGTATTAACCCTTTAAGCCCCAGTATCCACATACAAATTCTCCAAGCTGATCTCCATACATTTCCTTAAAGAATTAGTTGAGAGAAATTGTTCAAAGATCAAAGTATTGTCTCTTGGGTGATCATTTTATTGATTCTTGTAACTTATCTCTTTACAGTGTATGGATAATTGTAAGGAGAAAATTGATCTTGGACACTATTGGGACTTAAAGGGTTAATGTATATACACTGTTCAAAGTAGACAGACTGCAAATTTTCTTAGTTGCTAAAAAAGATATGTCTACGTGTCGCAACTGTTCATCAGTAGGATGCCTAAAATGCGTGCAATTCCACAATTGGTTTCGGCTCCATTAAATCCTATACCAATTGCAGAACATTTTAGGAGGAGCCACCCACCATGTGAGCACAGTCACGGACAATAGTGAGGAAGATAACGCAAAGTAAAATTAAGACGTCCTCGTTATAACAAAATTTGTAAACAAATCATTTAATGACGGAAATCAAATTGTCAGAATTGATTTTACGGTGGTATTTACAATGTTTTATATTTATTTTATGAGCTTTTCCTTTTTTTTACCAGTGAACCGCATTAAGACTGAAACCGGAACATCCATTTTGATCCCATCCAACAATGAACACAGCAACGTCCTAAGGATTGAAGGCTCTCCAAAAGGCGTGGCTCACGCCAAGGAAGAGATTTTGCAGATGGTCAAGAAACTGGTGAGCAAAACAAGCCCTCAGGTCTTCTTGCTTTTGCATATGCCACCTGATAATTTGCTGTATTCACCTTTCAAATTACCTCTCCTTCTGCTGGTGAATGAAAGAGAGACTTCTGGTATCAATAGTCACTAAGGGCCTTTTCCTACCCACCCCTTGGCTCAGTCTCCAGTGGCTGCTGCATGGCTTCTGCCTAACAGGGGCCTGGTTGCCACAGGCGGTTCAGATTTCTTCATGGGCGACTAAAATTTTAAACGTGTAGCGCACACGGAAGCCTAAAACTTATGATTCTTATAGGAATGACCGAATTCCCTGCTCATTTGTGCTTTCAAATGAAAACGTGTGTTCATCGACTGTAGGCCAAAAATTTGCGCTGCTAAAACTATATACGTCTCCGGAATTTGAATATCTGCATCAAAAAAAGTCGATGCGAAATGCTGATTGGCAGAGATGACATTAGTGATGGCCTCATTACCCTTGGCACGAGTTTTTCAATGTTTGTTCACATTCGCGCTTATTTCCGCGTCACGCTGATTGGCGGAAATCTGAGAGCTCAGTTGACGGGTAGCCATAGGGGAATTGGAGGTGGAATTCAAATTTCAGAGAGCTAGTTGCAAGCTCTCCTTCCTTTTGCCACCCCGCCGCCAGAGCGCCCCAGAGAGCTTGCTCGCAGGCAAATCTCCAGAACACTTTTTTAATTTTTGACTATAGCTACACTGTATTTTCTCTGAATGCAATGGAAGAATTGAGGTACGATCTTCCTGAAACTGTACTATGTCTTCATGATCTCATAACAGGAAAATGAAAAGAGTAAAGATGTGATTATTGAGCAGAGATTCCATCGTACCATCATTGGAGCAAAGGGAGAGAAAATCCGTGAGATTCGTGACAAGTATCCAGAAGTACAGATCTCTTTTCCTGATGCTGGTAAGAAGAGTGATGTGGTGAACCTGCGCGGACCAAGAGAGGGTGTTGACAGTGTTTACACCTTCCTCAAGAAGCTGAATGCTGAGCTGGTAAGGAGTTCTAGCACCTTACATCCATTTGCGGACGAAGGGTACACCTGTAGATTAACGCTTTTCTCGGAAGAACTGAAAATCAAAGACAAAATTTGAAGATAAACTGTCTTCTTTCTTTTCTACTAAGGATGCTAAGTATGTAAAAGTTAGAACCAGACGGAATGATATTGCAGCCTGTTTTTTTCATAGTGTGTTCACTGTTGTAGTTGAAGTTTTTTTGTCTTCTTATTTTTTTAAAAAAGATAAGATTCTGTAAATCTGCATTCCGACAACAACTGTTTGTTTAAAATCTGATAGTTTAATGAGCAGAATGGAAGTGCTTTTGTTGTTGTTGTTTTTCGTTTTTTCTCCTAAATTCCAGACACAGTGGAGTTGTTAGTAGTCTAAAGAAGTTAACTTGCCATTTCGTTCCACAGATCGCTGCCAATTTCCGCGTGGAAGTGCCAATCTTCAAGCAGTTTCACAAGAATGTTATTGGTAGAGGAGGCACAACCATAAAAAAGGTAACAATAATTCTATAAATTTTTGATATTACAGGTTTACATTAGGTGTTAACTTTAGTGAGATCCATGCAGTTGTAAATAAAAAGTCGATATTATTTTGTTGCTTTGCTTGGTCAAAGGGATGCTTGAGATAAATACCTTTCTAGTTTTCTCTTTAATTAAATTCTGTTGTTTTTACAGATTCGCGAGGAAACTGACACCAAGATTGAATTACCATCAGAGGGAAGCGACAGTGATGTGATTGTCATCACAGGACATAAGGCGCAAGTTGAAGCGGCTCGAGATCGCATTACTGCAATTCAGAATGAACTGGTAAGACTGTGGCGATCTTTCATTTCTAGGCCCAGTTGTTTGTACGCGTTTACACTGGAACAGTTTAACTTCTTAGAAACGTTACTAGAAATACGTGAATAGCACTTCGGGGGAACGGCAAGCAGTAGGAAGAAAGGGGAGGAAAATTTATAAATTAAAAAACTTACGCCATCTAAAGAAACAAAACAAAACGACAATAGCTAAAAAAAACTAAACAAAAAGGAAAAAAGAAAAGAGGAGAAACTAATAATAATGATAATGACAAAAATAATGATAATGATAATGATAATGATAATGATAATAATAATAATAATAATAATAATAATAATAATAATAATAATAAACAGTGGAAAATGTGCCAGCGTGAAATTTATTGACTTTCAAATGTGGTGTCAATGGCGTTCAATGGCGTATTTGTTGCAGGCAAATGTTACTCAAGTTGACGTAAACATCCCCCACAAACATCACAATGCTTTAATTGGTGCCAAGGGCAGGCTCATCCGTTCCATCATGGATGAGTGTGGTGGCGTCAGTATCAAGTTTCCACCCGAGGGCTCTAACAGCGACAAAGTTCTGATTCGTGGACCAAAGGATGATGTGGAGAAAGCCAAGAAGCAGTTGCTGCAGCTTCTGACGGAAAAGGTAATTATTTTAGTTTAAGGTCTCTTGCACGCCAGTGGAAACAACAAGAAAAAAGAAAAAAAACGTTAACACCATTGCAATTGCTTAGTGCTTAAAAAAGTCTTATAGGCACTAACATTTAACGGTTTTAGCCCCCTAAAGAACCTCGTGCAAAGAAACAAAAGTTTTAATGCATTTTAATGCCAGGAGTTGACAGTGGTTCACGGTATAACAGCTTGCGCATTTTTTGTAGCTCACTACATCTTTCTCGTGATTCAGTGAATTGTGGAGTCCTTCTTCACGCAGCATTTTTCTACCACGAGATCTTTCAGCTGGTTCTTTCTCCCCCACTGATATTTTCCTTTTTGTGAGGGCTCACCGCAGGGTTGCGCCTTTGCGCCAGCCATGTGGGCTTTTGCCAAAAGGGGAAAATGAAAAAAAAGAAATACAGTAAATGAATATTTATGATAAGAGGGTGACTCTGTGATATTGGGGTGACTGTGATAGTTATGAAATGTTTGTATTTAATGCCACAGGAAACTAACAGTTTCACTGCTGAGATTCGTGCAAAACCGCAGCATCACCGTTTCTTGATTGGCCGCGGAGGAGCGAACATCAGAAAGGTGCGCGAGAACACTGGAGCGAGGATTGTCTTCCCCACCCCAAGTGATGAAGACAAGGAACTTATTACAATCATCGGAAAGAAGGAAGGAGTCGAAGCGGCCAAGCAAGAGCTCATGAAATCCATTAAAGACCTGGTATGGTTGGTTTAGTGCTCCTAGTCTACCCTGCTAGCGGAAGTTTCTTTTCGGGATTGTTTTTAACATCTACAAAGTCGTTCGCGCCTCAAAATTTTCGTAGTTTGCTTGTTTACTTCTCCAAGAGAACAGCTATGCGAATGTCTGCGGCATGCGTTGAAAGGGCTCAAAACCACGCCAAAAAACAAACTTGCCGGAACTCCTTGTCTGTTGTCGTGTTAGTTTTTCAAAGATTATTTTTTTAAGAAGGTGAAACGTTTGGGTTCGAGGCACTGGGAGACTTCATGTTACTACGATTGTCCTGCTTCACATCTTCCATGACGCTTTTTAAATTTTTGCCTTAACCTTCATAGTTTCTCATAGATTAGAGTGTTAGGTCTGTCAGCTTGTTTTAAATTGGTCCACATCTTAAAGAAAAGCTTTCCCTATTCAGTTCACCTGGTAAAAGGCCTCCAATGGACCAGAAAATAAGAAGACTTGATTTTCTGAAGGAACTTATCATGAATAATGAAGGTAGACGTGTAGGACAAAGCTAATGTTGTTGACTAAAGATATATCTTGGTTGGCGACCGCTGAGATCACTGATTTTCGAAAATCCGTTTTTCACCCAGAACATTCTGTTTAATGTTCTGACAAGAACATTACACAGAACGCGTTTCTAATACAACGGCGTAGTTGTTATAGGAAGCTGCTTTAATTAGTGTTTGTAAGAACTGGTTTCATCTCTTTCTCATCCACTATTGTTTACTTTTACTTAGGACAATATTGTTGAAGGTGAAGTACATGTTGATCCTAAACACCACAAGTACTTTGTCGCCAAGCGCGGTGAAAAGCTGCGAGACATCGCTGAAGAATTTGGCGGAGTCGTGGTCAGCTTCCCTAGGAACGGAGTAAACTCTGATCGTGTTGTATTAAAGGGAGCCAAAGAATGCATTGAAGGTGCAAAGAAACGGATCTTGGATATCGTGGCCGAGCTTGACTCTATGATCAGCATTGACTGCGTCATCCCGCAGAAGTATCACCGCAACATCATGGGAGCCAAAGGAGTCAACGTGCAGAAAGTGACATCACAGCACAATGTACAGATCAAGTTTCCTGACCGAGAATCGGGCAAGGGTCAGGGAATGGTGAACGGAAGCTCGTCACCTGTGGAGGTGAACGATGAAGAGCCGGGTTCTCCACCAGCAAGTCCTCGCAAGTGTGATACGATCACCATTGTTGGTTCTAAGGATAATGCTGAAGCGGCCAAGCAAGCCTTGTTGGTAGGTCCACCCAGGTTTAGCCCTCTAACATCAAAATTTAAATTCTCATTTGTTGCCCCTAGACGCTCCTGAAGTAGTGGGGAGAAGTTAGTAAAGTCTGAAGCTAACTCCCCTTGTGTGATCGCGTCCTCGTGACCACCCTGTTTTACTAAGCATTGACAGGCGAAGAGTCGCGCATGAGGAGCGAGTTTTCGCTTTATTCCCTCGTGTGTTAGCCTTTGCCGCTCGCAATAAACTTGCTGCGTGGTTCGCTTGCCCTACAGTACAAGGGAGAGTTTATTTCCTTTTCCTGGCCTTGCCTTGAGGCATCGTGTTCGCTGCTCACACACGTTGTTTTTCTCTAGGAACTGGTACCCATCACTGAAGTTATTACTATACCGTTTGATTATCATCGCTTCATAATCGGTGCCAAGGGAGCTAATGTGCGCCACATGATGGATGAGTATGACGTCAGTATTACCATACCCCCCTCTAGGGATGAGTCTGATCAGGTCACCATCGTGGGAACACGCCCCAAGGTCAACAGGGCCATTGAGGCCCTTCAGGAGAAGGTGGCTGAGATTGAGGCGGAAAATGAGGACCGGGTAGGTTACTTAACGTCTTCAATCTCATTCATAGATTAAATGTGGGAGTCATCTTGTGCAGCTCAACAGTACCATTAGAAAGCATTAGAAAGTATTTTCTCGGTAGCTTCTCCCCAAACTTAAAAAATTTCCCATAACATCGTTAGGATCGAGCGGTCACCCCGAGATGGTCATCTTCAAGCGAGACTCGGTCAAGATGGCCGCCCCTAGCGTTCGTTCTCGACGATCTTACGGAAAAAAATGGGACTGTAAACTGTCTATTCATTAAAACACACCTCACACAGCTGAGGCTGAAAACGTGTTTCCGCCACCACTACTACACTCGCGCTAAAACCCAAAGTAGAATGACGACGGCTGTCGTGTTTTCCCGCCAAAATAGGCGAATCTTTGTTGACGTCATTGGTTACATTATTTGTACGATTTTCAGCTCTTTGCAAGCAATATTGAAGTAAATGTTTGCCATCAAAAACTGCGAATTTTGCTGTGTGGCAAAAAAGGTCAATGAGCCATACGTTCTCTGTAAAATTTCGAGTTTTTAGAAGAGAATTTCTCCGAAACCATTCGGTGTATTGGGCTCAAATTTCCAGAGATAACTGAAACTGTTATGCCCTTTCAATATTCAGAGTTTTTAATGTTTTTGGCATCATCAGATAGTGATAACCAGGTGATCTGTGACGTCATTGCGGGGGCCTGGGGAAAGAAATTTTAATGCCGTATCCCATAAACCAAAGCTGACGGGAACAGATTGAATTGAATTGAATTGGTGCGCGCGTTGGTTTATGGGATACGGCATTAAAATTTCTTACCCCAGGCCCCCGCAATGACGTCACAGATCACCTGGAAGCATATATGTTAATAAGACAAATTGTGTAAACAAAGATTCGCCTACAGGGAGCTTACGCAACAACCACGGTGACTGCGACGGAAACGTCACTGGAAAAGTGATGTCGCGTTGCTTCAGACTTTCCACCTCCTTCAATTTGTCAAATGTGGGCAATTTATACTGGAGTTGAATTCTAAAAGGCTGTATGGAAGGTCAGGAAAATAAAAAGAAAATTGTTGTCTTTTGTTCACGTCCTCAAGACGTGAAATTAGTCGTGCAGTGACGGCAAAGGAATGTACAAAAAAGCGCGATGCACGTGCAAAGTTGTTGTTTTGCCAATCTAAACCTATTGCCCCAATGTAAACCCAATATAAACCTATTGCTTTTTTGCCGTTCTCGCTGACGTCGTTGTCCTCGATGTTCAAGCTCCCTTATGGCGCCGGTTCAGGCGCGCGCACTACTTGGCATTGAGGAAATCTCGTCCTCATTGTCGACCTCGTCTAAGAATCTAAAGGTCTTTAGTGATTCATTTAATTGCAGTTTTGTCTTTTTTTTAGCAACTGCGTAGTTTCAAGTTGGAAGTGACCGTGGCTAGCTCTTATCACCCCAAGATAATTGGTCGCAAAGGGCAAGTCATCCAGAAAATCCGCATGGATCATGCGGTTCAGATCCAGTTTCCTCCTGTTGACACGGCCGAATCCGACGCTGATAAGATAGTGCTGACTGGGTACGAACACAACTGTGAGGCTGCCAAGGAAGCCATCTTTAAGATAGTTAAGGAACTGGTACGTATCAGTTCAGTTTTTATTTTTATTCTTAATTTCATGTCACTAAAACTTGAGTTGCTTGCCATTTACACGAACCACCCGGGTGAAAATGATGTGCATTAAAAGAAGAACTATAAAATGAGACGTAGTGGGAGAACGACCTCCTATAAAGTATTTTCAAGTTAGCGGAACAGACCGAAAAGAGTGGGGAAATATTATCACCTAAGATCAAAGCCCTTATTTTCTGAAGTTTCCTAAACGGATTTGATTGATTTTCTAACCGGAATTTCCCGTTTTCCCATGACGGTAGATCATGGAAAGTACCCCTGGTTCTTGTTGAAGAATTGAGGAGGGTTGTCAGGCTCTAGCTAGATACGTGCAGGGTTCGCACGTACCTTAAAAGTCCTTGAATTTCAAAGTAAAAATTGCAGTCCGTGATGGAAAGTCCTTGAATTTCAGTTCTAACTTTATCCAACCCAGATTGTCAAGTGCCTGAAAGGAGCAAACACAGAAAGACCTTCAGGATAAAATTGCGCATGGTCTGGAAGAACTTAAAAAGACAGACTCGAGGCTCTTTTTTGCACTGTTTGGAGTACTTGAAAAATGGGAAATGTGTCCTTGGAAAGTCCTTGAATTGTTTGTTCAAAAAAGGGTACGAACGCCCAGTTTACCGCTCTGGAGGTAGCTTGAGAAACAACCGACAATTTGCGACACCACCACTGTGTTCCCCGCGAAACGAAGTGAGAGAAACGAGCTCAGAAATTCCATACTGATGACGCGTCCCTACCCTGATTGGTTGAATCAAATTTCCCACACGACCCGACCAATCAGAAGCACTACCCAGGTCTGGGTAGTGACCTGTCATCAGTATCGAATTTCTGCGTTCGTTTTCGAACGTCATTTCGCGGGAAACCGTTGGTGGCGTCGCGAAATTTGGAACCTTCACAAAACCGAAAAATCTCCTCTAGTGTAGCCTGATAGAAAACAGCCGAGATCGTTGGTGGCACATTCCTTTTTTCTGACAATTGCGGTTTATTGCAGGAGGACCAAGTCAGCGTAGAAGTGCCCATCGATCCGCGCGTGCACCGTCGCTTGATTGGTACCAAGGGACGCGCCATCCGCAAATTCATGGATACCTACAAAGTGGACATCCGGTTCCCGTCACTGAACACTTCAGATCCTGTCGTCATTTCCGGTCAAGCTGATAATGTGGAAGAAGCAAAAGACCAGCTTTTGTTATTGGAAGAAGAATATGTAAGAATAAAATTATTCAATTTATTTATTTGTTTAACCCTTTCTTTCGTTATTGTGGCCAGTTAAGACATTTTTAGTAAAATCGTAAGAAATAAATAGTACCATGTAAAAGCTCTGCTGAAGAGGTTTCATTTGAATGGTTACATTGTAGGATTTCGTCTACAGACTCAAATTTTAGAACTGCGTACCATATAAATAGTACCATGTGAAAGTACTGCTGAAGAGGTTTCATTTGAATGGTAACATCGTCGGATTTCATCCAAGGACTCGAGCGTTATAACAGCGAACTAAATAAGTAGTACCATGTGGATGTGCTGTAGAGGTTTCACTTGAATGATCACACCACAGGAATTCGTCCACCGATTTTAAAGTTAGAGTGGCAAATAATCTGGCGATAACCTGATCTCGAAGTGTTAAAGTAAAAAGACATTACAACAGACTGTTTTCAAATCAACTTCTAGAGGTGCGTGGGAGAGGGTGGTTGTGGTGGTGGTGGGGGGGGGGGGGGGGGGGTGCAAGTGGTCGAAGAACGTTCGTTTGCTTCTACTCGCGCCTCCTCTCGGACCGATAGCTTGCACGCAGGCTGGAGCGGTAGATTAAGTTTCAGTTACGAGAGAAAGAAAAGGAGAGAAACAAAACCTAAGTTTGAAGCAATAAATTCATTGTTCACTTGCTGGTTATCCGTACTTTCTGACAAGTTACTCTCATCATACCGAGGTATTGTACTCAAATAACCCTTGAAGTCCCAAGAAGAAAGACCAACATCAATTTTCTCCGGACAATTTTAATATATAATCAAGAGAATTATCACCAAAGGGAAATGCCTTGATCTTTTGTCAAATTCTCTTCACTAATTCTTTAAGGAAGTGTATGGATATCGGTGTGGAGAACTTGTATGTGGATATTGGGGCTTAAACGTTTAACGACCTCCCAGCACTCAACAACCTTCTTTGCTGTTTCTTGTAATGTGTAAATCATACTTTGTCTTTTCCGTTTTCGTTCAGATGCAAGATGTGCGTGACGAGATCGAAGAGCACGATCTTGTCAGTCACTACATGAATCCGCCCAGCAGGCAGAGTAACCAGGTCGGCTTCGTTGTCCGTGACGCGCCCTGGGACAACGTCCGAAAGGCAGACGGGGTCAAGAAGCAGCAACAGCAGGCACCTCCTAGTCAAGCTCAGCCCCTCCCCCCTGACACCAGCAACATCGGAGAATTCCCTTGCATCGGTTCTGCTTCTGCAACGCCACGCCCCACGGCTTGGGGACCCGCGCGGCGTTAGAAAGCTCATGAGCGAAGTTATCCCCCAGTGAAACGAGAAGTCACCCAGCTAAAGTTTAGAAAAATAAATTTTCATAGATTTTGAGCGTCCGTGCTACACACTGTAATGTGTGAGCGAGTGATTGTTGTGTTATTTAACTTGTATCTGGGTTTCATTACTTGTCACGAACTGACCATCATAGTGTCACCAGTCTGGGGCTGTTGTTTGGCTTCTCATTGGGTGCTTAATGGGTAATTGCAGGTTTTATTTTCTCGCTTTAAACGTGACCTATAGTTTACCTTCCAAATTAAATTATTTTTTCATCTGATTTTAGGGACCATCCTTTCCACAATCACACTAAAATGTCCATCAAAAGATGGACTAAAAAAAACAATAATAATAAAAGAAGAGGAAGAATCTAACATAATATTTGATATCTTTATATTCCCAACCCCATTCAAAGAAAAAAAAAACGAAGAACAAAAAATTAGATGAAAATTAAAGAGCCAGTGCTTGAAAATTGTCATTCTGACCTAATACTTGATGAAAGGCAGAGACTTTATTTTACTTGGCTGTTCGCCGTTTTTTAATGGTGGATTTGTCAATAAAGTGTTTACACAGATTTTCAGGTGTGTATTTTCTTGTATAGAGACTCTTGTGAGGGATTATCGGAGTGTGAGACGGGTGAAGCAGGTCAGGAATTGAAACAGATATAACCTGTGAACAGCTTTCCCCCTCCCCTCAGGGAAAATTTGAAAAGAAACAATTTCCGTTTGTTTCCTGAGGGGAGGGGGTAGAGGCTATACACTACCACATCCTGGGCCTGACCACATCCAAACAGATGACATTCACCACCAGTTTCGCGCGACACTTAAGCGTTCACATCACATCAGCGTTCACATGACTGGAGGTATAGGATTAAATACGTTGATGACACCTCGGTATTTGAATCTATTCCTCGATGTTCGCCTAGCTACCTTCCATTTATCGCCGCAAATATTAACACCTACGCTTCCATTCGTAACATGCGGCTTAATGAGAAAAAATGTAAAGATATGGTCATCAATTTTTTGAAGTATCAGCCCACTGTTATAACACCGATTCAGCTTAATGGTATAGTCATTGAAAGAGTATCTAGTTATAAACTCTTAGGGGTTATTATCACTAATGTCCTCTCTTCGAACGAACATTTTGACAGTATCCATAAAAAAAGCTACTAAGCGTTTGTTTGTGCTGCGGACCCTCAAGAGAGTTGGTCTGGGCACTAACGATCTCGTGTTTGTCTTTTGTAGTATTGTTAGGTCCATTGTCGAGTACGCCTCGCCAGTTTGGGCTGCGATCCCTTTTTATCTTGACGAGTTAATTGAGTCTGTACAGCGGAAAGCTCTCAAAATAATATTTGGCCGGGTAGGCTATACGGAAGCCTTGGTCTTGGCCGGCCTGGAGTCTCCTAGTGACAGGCGAGTGGGAGCTTGTAAGCGGTTTATGGCCACTGCACGCCAAATGTCCCCCCTTAAGAATATCATCCCCTCTTCTGCCGCTATTGAGTCTCATTACAGCCAAGGGTTCAACTTCCAAGACGCCAACTTGGTCATACCAGAAGAATTAATGACTTTGTAACTTATAAATTTCAGTGAATGTATGTAAATAGTTAAATGTATGTGACAATGACCTTCCCCAACAATTCAGTTATTGCTGCAAGTGGGTTTTTTTAAACAGAATATCTATCTATCTATCTATCTATCTATCCGGGGGGGGGGGGGGGTACTCGATATATCCTTGGGTGGGGAGGTGCGGCCCGGCTTCTCATACCCTGACCATGTGTAAGACAAAAATCGCTGATTTTCCTACCCTGTTTAAGACAGAATTTCGATTTTTGATACCCTGTTTAAGACATTCGTAGAACGTACGCGCAGGCTGTTTATCGTCCAAGAAAAGATACCCTCTTTAAGACAAAAAATGATAAAATCGATACCCTGATTGAGACAAAAAATGATAAAATCGCTACCCTGTTTAAGACAAAAATCCCGTAAAACATACCCTGGCTGGCCGCACGTCCCTATTAAGCCGTTATAAGGGAGTACCCCACCCCCCCCCCCCCCCCCCCCCTCCCGGGCTATCTATCTATCTATCTATCTAAACAAAGCATTCTTTGTCTGATCACTCAAAGAACGTTGCGTGACCAGGCAATAATCAAGCCATTGTCCTCAGTAGCTTCGATTTCTGCATGCCCGCCGGTAATGTCTCTCTGACTTGGAGAAACTATTCGACGGTCACTTGAACTAAGCTCTTCCTCTTTAACCCGGTGAACACTCGGACTGTGTAAAGGTCTAAAACGAGGGCGCAGTTTGTGTTCTATTGCATAAGCTTAAATATATGGCTCATCTTCAGGATGGCAAATGGTCTTGGCTCGTATGTTTATCAGCTACAATGTCATGGTTTGCAGCAATGGGCTTTGTGTTTAGCTTTGGAATCTTTTTCCCTGTGTTCATGGATTATTTCAAGGAATCAAGGGAAAAAACAGGTACTGTACCATAGCCAAGTAATATTAAGAAACCCCCCAAAATAATTAACGTTAGAAGTTAGAGCACCAGGGCGGATGGACGTTTATCCGCTCTGTAGAGTACGTTTAATAAGAGATCAGGTGTGCCGTTTCCTTGACCAGAAACGCATAGGCCACCGGGTGGATAAATTATTCCAATAAAGCATTTAGAAAAACAAACTGTAAACAGATAGGAAAATGTTTGAAACCCTTAACCCATTTCCGCAGGTTGTATTTAATAAGGTCACGTCACAGCTGTTTTTTTAAGATAGCTAAAGATGTCAAGTTCCAATATTAAAAGCCAAGTAAAAAGGGTAATGATCATAAAAAAAAGAAAAAAAAGAAAAAAAACATATATTACAGGAAAAAGGTGAATGAAGGTTGACGTGATCCGCTTTGAAAATTTCGCAGCCTCTGATTGTTTTCCTCGGTCAAATCAACGGTGTCTTTAAAAGGGTTGCGTAAAGGTATCAATCGCTTTGGTTCGATTACCAGATGTGTAACTGTAACCAATCGATTACCCGGGTGACGGGAAAGGGTTAATTGAGCCCAATCAGTTCCACTCTCGGGATCTCAGAATTACTTAATTCACTTCAATTTTAGCTTTATTTTCCCTGCAAGTGTGCGTGAATGATTGATTTTTAAACTTTATTTAGACGACTTCGGAATGTCTTGTACGGTATTTGAAAAGGTTTTCCGGGGGGATTAAAGACTACGCTAGTTTTTGCTTGTATCAGTGCGAGTGGAGCCAAGCTCTTGCCTTTCAGGGTCACTAAGTCTATCATAGTCTGTGTATCATAGGATTTTTGATGGAACTTTGTTGATCGCTTTAATCTCACTGTCCACTAAGCCGAATGTCGTGATGATAATTATATAGAAAGGTTAGGGGCCACAATCACCTGGATAAACACAAATTAAACGTATAGTCCATTTGTACTATAGGCCACAGGAACATTACTAAGAAACTGATAAAATCACAGGTAACCCAGGCTCATACCTTATAGTCATAATATTTTAATGTTGAAAACAACAGATATGAAATTTGAAAAACTGTCAGGCAGTTCCTACTGTTTGAATTCTGATAAATTTTGTGACACGCTCCTTTAATTGTTCGGCTACAGTTGGTAATCCGGATAGACGCACGCGCGATTTGTACCCTAAATCGCGACGATTCGTGCACGGTGATTGGATGTTCAAGGGGTTTAAGGCCTGGGTCAAAGGTTTGTTTGGAGCATATGAATGATTGGCAATATCTCTCGCTGGGAGACCTAGAACAAAATGCAATTTTCTCCAAAGGTAAATTGGCGAACTGGTGGCGAATTTACTTTTTTGGGATAAACAAACGGGCATTTCTGAAAGAGGATAAACACACGTAACTTTCTACATTTGGAATGAATGGACGCGAAGTTTAAAATTAAAGTTTTAAATAATTCAAGGTTAAATTTGGGCATTTAAAATCATGTTCTCCCTCATAATTTCTTATTGAAGTGCAATGGACGGTCATTCCAAACGAGAAGTTACATTTAATATAAATAAGAAAAATGTTATTGCTTGATTTCTTTTCTTAAACCGGCCACCAATTGGGCAATAATTTACAATTTTTAGCAAAATGGTCACGTGACGTATCACGTGACAATATTCATACTTTGAGTTCTTTACGTGTGCCAAATTTTGACTCCGTGCCATCATCTGCGCTAAAGTTATAACCAATAATTCAATTTCCTCAGGTAAACCCCTTAGTCCCAGGCATTAAACAACTTAATTGATAAGGATGAGAAATTCATCACGAACATACACTACCATAGTTCAGTGTTCAGAATGGGCTGTTGAGTCCCTTTACACTGTTTAATAGGGACGCCTAAACATGGCTGATGATGCATCATGCCGAGCCTTATTATTTATTGTGTTTAAGGCGAAACTTCTATCAAATGTAGCTTTTAACGTTACTGTTGTTATTTGTCTTTTATGCAGCTTGGATAGGCTCTCTTGCCATAGCGCTAATCTTTTTTGCTGGACATTTGTCGGGAGCCCTGGTCAAGCGATTTGGCTGTCGCTTCACCACCCTTCTGGGGGGTTTTCTCTGTACGTTAAGCCTTGGCCTCTCCTCCCTGGCGCAAAACATCCTGCATTTGTATCTAACCTACAGTGTTTTGTATGGCCTGGGAACTAGCTGTGCTTTTTCTGCGAGCCTCGTTATCATCAGCAAGTACTTCAAAGTGAGGCGTTCCTTGGCACTTGGAATCGTTATGTTGGGGCAAGGCGGAGGGGTCCTTATATGGAGCCCGCTATTGCAGAAAATGATCGACGAGTTAGGCTGGCGTTCCACGTACCGAATAATGACCGGGGTAGTTCCAGTACTGTTCATGTTTGGCATAACATACAGTCCTAACGTACAAAGTGAAGAGGTAGATACAGGTCAGACGGCTGCGGAAGAGAAAGAAAGAGGTTGCCATATTGATGTATCTGTGTGGAAAGAGCCCAAGTTTGTGGCCGTTTGCATATCGGCATCAGTGATGATGTTTGGCCACTATGTGCCACAAATTCACTTGGTAAGCTTAATCAATAATGTTAAGAAAAATATGTCCTGCAAAGCAGGTGTATTTTGCGATCGATTTGGACGTTCAAACGTGCTTGAAAAAACTTCTGCTCTTCAGGCTAGAAATAACATATTGCTGAAACCGCATGTAACCGTATATTATTGAACGTAACCGCAGCTACTGATATGTTGCAAGCAGTATAAGAATAGCAATTTTGAGTTGGTCATTCAGTTGTCAAATTACCTTTGCCTGGGTGTTTATTTCAAATTTGGAAATGAGTTTCAGTCACATCCAAATAATAATAATTTTTTTATGAATAGTTGTGCAGTCGGTCATTTTGAGGTTCTTGCGCGCGAGCCTGGGTTCGATCAGACTGATTGCACTATGGGATTGTTTTGGGGACGCTATCACTTCTGTCATAGGCTGTTACGAATTTGCAAAATTCGTTGTCCATTACAGTCCCATAATGCAGTTAAACACAACTTGAACCCAGTCTCGCGACAGGGACCGCAAATCTGTGGCCAACGCCTTATTTACATTTAGATTCATTCCTTCATCAGGTAAGATATTGTGAAGACATAGATATTGTGGCTGATGCCGCCTCCAGACTCTTCATCTATTATGGTTTGGCATCCTGCGTCGGCAGACTGATAACTGGTCGGCTTTGTGACTTCGAGAAAGTGAACACTTTGTACGTGTATCAGGCGGCCGAGCTTGTCGTGGGAACTGGAACTTTCTTAGTAACCTTGGCAACGTCGTACCTTCACATGGTTATCTTCATTGTGATTTATGGGCTCTGTGATGGTGCTTTCATCACTGCCCTGAATGTTCTTCTACTTAATAGTGTCAGTCCAGAAAAAGTCCCCGTTGCTATCGGATGGGAGATGCAAATCAGTTCGTTTTTTCTGGCCAGCGGTCCTCCTATAGCAGGTACGTTGGTTCACCCCAAGCTGTAAAGTAAGACTCAGATATAACGGAACCCTTTTAAAAAAGCCCCGTCCGATGTTCTTCCCAGTTAAAGCAGGTGCACGGGATAAGACTAGGAAAATCACCCCCTTTACAATGAACTACAAGACAAGACAAGACAAAACATTTATTATCAAAATATTGCAAGTACAATTTTTTGGCACTCAGTTACCAAAAAAACGCTAGTCGAGGCGTATCAAATTAATTCTATTACAAATCAGATATTACGGATAATAAGTAAAAAGCAAAGAAAAGAAAAGAAGAAATATGTGTAATAAATTCAAAAGCAAGAAAGACAAGTCTGTTAATGCAACCTGCATTAACAGAAAAGAAGCTAAGGTTTTGGATTTCGCGATTTTATTTCTCGTGTTATCATGGTTGCATCAAGGTAATCATCTTTGTCTTTTAATATTTCAAAGAGCACACTGATTAATCTTCGTTTAAACACTTTTTTTGACATATCTCTCATTCTACCTTGTATCTCATTCCATAATTTAGCGCCAAAAATTGGGACGGCTTGTCTTAGTTTTTCATGATTAAATTTTGTGATGTACATATTATTTTTAGAGGATGGTCTTGTGTTATATGCACGAATAGATGATGTCTGCGAGAACAAGTTAACGAGAACAGTTAATTTTAACTAAGTTAACTAAGTTTAACTAAGGTTAGTTCCCTGGCATATATGTTCAGTTGTCACTAGGGGCGGTTTCATTTCTCCTGGGGCCTGTTTCTCGAAAGTCCCGGTAACTTTTCGGGCGCGAAAAGTTGTTTTGTGTTTGTTGTGTTTGCGTTCAAGATCGAAGTTTCAGTAATATTGAAAATAATACAATGCAACTGTAAGTGAACGAAGCAAAACTGACTGGTTTGTGGGCTAAGAACTGTGCTACTGTGTAACAGGTTTAATTTCAAAATTTCCTTTCGGGTCCGAAAAGTTCCGGGTCTTTCCACAAACGGGCCCCTAGGGTCCATGCAGCTCATCCATACCCTAAGATAAGACGGAGCTGGGGGAGGGGGGGGGGGGGGGGGTTTGGGTGGTCTCCTCGTAAATTTTTCTTGTCTCTGTGGGCGCCGCTTATTCAGACGCACCCTGAACTTGGACCTAAGATAATTATTTACGTGAAAGGTTTGAGCCATTTCAAAAGTAGGTTGAATTTGCTCGTTCGGGTAAACGTAGTCCTGAATAGGACTGTTGTTGTTGACAGTGACTGACGTTTCAACAACCTGTGCGATAGTCATCTTCAGAGTCAAAGTGAGTTGTATCACGTCAGTTGATGGTATTATACTATGGCTATTGACCCAATCGGTTAATTACGTCGACTGTAGTGTTATTGTGTGTTTAAAATTCAAAATAGGAGGTTTGTGAACCTTCTGTATTATCTTACTAACGTTTGACCGAATCAAACTTGTCTCTGGCAGGTCTCATGGCGGATTCTTTAAACTCCTACACTTACGCGTTTTACATGGCGGGCGCTGTAGTGATCGCCGGAGCATGCATTCCATTTCTGTTGCTCTTCACCAAACCAGAAAGGATTCCTGAACATGACCCCTGGGCCACGCTGTACGATGCTGGTACTGAAGAGATTATTGAAGCCCCTGATTGGAGACGATCCGTTGTTTATATGATCGAGGACAAAGCCACTTGAAGTTGTTGAACAGATACACTGCGATGCGAATTATAACCCTCCCCTCCCTCCCATGTAAACAACGCCCCTTTCCCCTGGGAACGACTCCCATTTGAAAGTGACGGGGATGCTGGTCGTCTCTAATCTCGTACCCAGATCTCACTCTGTTTTACCCTTGGCCGTGGGAGATCTGGGTACGAGATTAGGTCGTCTCGTAGAAATCACAGACTTTAGCTTCTCTTCGCGTGTTTTAAGATGATAAGCCAACAATTTAACTCATTAGGGTGGCCATTAGCGCTGTGCATAAATGAAATATCTACATAGGAAAAATAAATTCCTCAAGTGCGTCTTGATTGGTCCCAATAGAGAGGAGAAATGTGACGTCACGTTACCTTGGTACCAAAATTTCTGGATCACAACAATAGGCCAGGGAGCTTAAGCAACGACGATGGCGACGGCAACGACAATGGAAAAAAAGGAATAGGTTTAGATCAGCAAAACAACCACTTTGCACGTGCATCAGGCTTTTTGTACATTTCTTAACCTTCGTTGCACGACTGGGACTTGAAACTTCTAATTTCACGCGTCCGCTTTATGGACTAGATAAACACAACACAAAATTTTCTTGTTCTTTTTCTAAACCTAAAATTACGGTCCTTTCGGATACAACTCCAGAAAATTTCGCCAACATTTTTGACAAATTAAACGAAATTGAATAAGATCGATGATTTTGAAACAGTGCGAATTCACTTTTGCAGTGACGTTTTTGGTTTGTTGTCGTCAAGAAATTTTGCTATCATGGCAACGTGACGTAACGACTTCTCCTCCCTATTAGGAGAATTAATGCATCCTAGTCTTTTTCATATGGGGGTCCCCGGCAACGTTTGGATACGGTTGTTCCTATTCTTCATTCTCTCATCAGCTTTACAGCTGAACTGAAAAGTGCTGAGTAAAGCTCCCTCGAACCATTGCCATCAAGGCAACAAAGAAAATGTTGCGCTCTAAGTGCTATAATTTATTTCTTCCTCTTCTTCTCTTCGTCTCTGTCACTTTGGTTATTTTGAAAAGCTGTGAACATTCCGATTCTCGTCTAACATGATCCTTCTATGAACCTATGAAACTACCGTACTTACTTGCAAAAACAGTCATGGTGTACTTCATGTACATAAATTGGACTTTTTAGTACCGTACTTTGTGGTTTTTTTGTGTGCTACAAATTTTTCAGTGACTGTTGTGTTGAAAAAAAAAGGGAGATACAAGTTCTGTTCTGTTACGATTTATCTAGCTTTTTCCAGGCGTTCAGATCATAGGGACAGCAAAGATGTGAGCAGGAAAAACAGCTCTCTTACTTAGTGCCGCACTACAATATTCGAACGCCTGGAAAAGGCTACGATTTGTCTTGTTTTGTAAATAAAGTTCTGACGCTCTTTAAATGCGAAATATTACTACACTGCAATTGGTTGTGGAGACAATGTACAATATGAATAAATGCAATTCCTCTAATATCAAGAAATTTTTTCTCGCACTCGTGACTCCGTTATTACCGACTCTTGCTATTACGGACACTAACTGCGCGGTCCCGAGGCTGCCGCAATAACGGCAGTTGACTGTATGATCTGAGTCGAGGGTAGAAGCGGAATCATTTGAATCTTGATATTCATGATTCCTGCCGCTTTTGCCTCGATGATTCATGATTCCTACAAGAATTTCCTTCATGAGTCATTATTCACGAAGACTATTGATCACTTATTGACTTAATGATTTTCTCAATGGCAACTTAGTCTCGTTTTGTATAGTTTCTCCGGCGTTCAAACTTCTACTTCATCCAGATTCGGTATCATCATTTGTTTTGTCTAGGTATGGAGGTTGTTTTTGTAACTGAAAGTTAAGCACCAGGTTACTGGAGAAACAAAGGGTTAGGGTTAGGGTTAGCCCCGATTCCACGAATTATATAGGGCGGTCCGGGGCATGCTCCCACGGGAAAATTTTGGAAAATTGGACTCTCGGAAACGCCATATCCTGCATTTCCTGGATCGAACGCAGCTAATTTATACGTGTATTTTAAGCTTTTCATTATTCATGATTCCCGAGCCGAAGTGCAAAGATTCATGATTCCCAAGTTTTTAAACAAAGATTAAAGATTCTTACATATTTTGTAAGTATGATTCACGATTCATGATTCCGCTTCCACCCCCGAATGCGAGTGTACATGCATGTTAAAAATTAATATATCTGCTTCCGTAACGTAGCGTTTTATAGGATTATGGGAAAAAATAGAAAAATATCGGCTTATCTTAGCTTATCGAGTAGAAAAGAATTAAATAAGCTTAGTTTTGCTGTATTGTAATGTGTGTTCCTCTGTGAAAGTCAAAACAGAATAGCAAATCCGGCCCAAAACGCTTCAAAACAACAAAGGAACACAAAATACAGCAAAAGTAGGTTTATGTTAATTCTTTGCTACACGATAAGCTTAGTTAAGCTGATATTTTCCCAATTTATATCAGTCATACATATTTTTTATTTTCCCCATATAATCCGTAGGGAACGCCACGTTACGCAATATTAGCAGATGTATTAATTTTTAACACGCGCTGACATATTGAGTTTGGGAGGCCTGTGTTTCAAGAAGGGAATGTTCCGCTTTTCCTACAGTTTCGTTCCTTTTATCCATTCTTGCACCCTCCGTACTTTTGAGTACTGTACTCAGAAAAGCTGTGTTCTGTATGCAGAAAAATGTTTAGTCATGGTCATGTGATCTGACCCTGGATGGAATATCAATGAACTGAAACATACACAATGATTAGAAACTGACAAATAAACAGAATTTTAAGAGGCAACTTGGTTGCCCTTTCTCTTTTTTCGTTCTTTTCTCGGTGATGCTGGGCAAAGCTTTTTTAAAACTGCATGCAGCATTCTCCTATACAAATCTCCTTTTTGATTGTTATCACCCTCTCTGGTAACATATCAAATTTAAAATAGCTTTCTAGGAGCAGATGACCATCACATGGAAATGATTAACTCCATTTTTGTCAACTATTGTAGTTACCTACTGTCTGCGATCACAGCAACTACTCTTCTGCTAGTTCGGTGCAGCTAGCTTGAAATTCTTCCATTTTGAATTTGCACATTTTTTCTTAGGAGTTTTAGTGAATTGAACAGGCGTTGATTGTTGCTGGAGGATTGGGAAAGTAACAAAAACATATAAGAAAAGATCAACAAGGACTGGCTTTGTTCGTGCATGTCAGTACGACGTTTACCTAAACAATACCGCATGGCGTCTTCACACATTCAGGATGGGAAATGGTCTTGGCTTGTTTGTTTATCAGCTACAATGTCATGGTTTGCAGCCATGGGGATTGTGTTTAGTTTTGGAATCTTCTTTCCTGTATTCATGGACTATTTTCAGGAAACGAGACAGAAGACAGGTATGAATTTATTCAAACTGACCTTCTGACCCAGGAGATTATGTTTCTCCCAGGGACCTCCTTATCCCTCCCCTGAGTGAAAGCGGGGGATGGGGGTGTGTGCGTTTTAGATTCGCTTTGGTTTAGAATTTCTTTTTCATGTTTACCGTTTGTGATCAAAATAATAGAGAAGAGTCAACATCTTCTATTTATCCATTCCTCCACCTACCTTTCCTTTTACTGAGTGTTCAGAAAAAGCTGTGAATGTACAGCCCTCGACCCCGAAATGATCCTGTACATGCGCATGCAAAATATATGTTTAGTCATGATCATGCCGATCTGGCCCTGGAACATAAACTTCTTTAATTTAATAAATGTCTAATTAAAAAAAGGTCACCAGAAACCTTATAAAAAGTTGAAAATAACTAGATAGAAAGAGGTAAATAAAGGGGCTTTAAAAATCTTAAATTGATGGGAACACTTTTAAGGCCTCATGCCGAGTCTGGGTTATTTTTCGTTTTTGTTCCTTTTTTCCAGCTTACAATTGCAATCGAAATGGTACAAAGAAGAGTAAATATCTTCGATTAGTTTGTTAGAAGCTATAAGAATGCAACTTGACGTTTACCATTCTTCTTAATCCTTCGCATTACATTAAAAGTACACTGCGAGCAGAGGCTATATTTTCGGAAAACTATACTATCTGAGAGCCTGGTAATAAAGGCTACCGTGGACGACGCAAAAATAAAACAAGCCAAGCGAAATGTGACGCGCGTGATCAGGGAAATTGGGCGGCCGTGACGGAAAAAACTCTCCCCAACCCCCGCACGTTTTTCGCTTTACTCTAATTAGAGAGGTTAATTAAGCAGCGACGTTTTTGAGCGACGTACGTCAACCGGAAGTAGAATTTTTGCACACTTGAGCTGTGATTATAAACAAACTTTTAAGCAAGTCGTCTCTATAAGAGACTTAGCCAAATTTAGAGGCGTCAAGGCTTATCAAAAGAGAAAAACGCTCACTTCTAGTTGACGTATGTCGCTCAAAAACGTCCGGTGAGGTCAGAAGCCGTCATCGCGCAACGAATGACCGGACTCACACAAGCTGAGTCTGCTGGCCTGCGTAGCAGGTGCCGGTTTTGTTTTTTTATTGCGAAGGAAGAAATCCCGCGCGACCTTTAAAAAAAATAATAACCCGGCGCCTGCTACGCACGCTAGAGCCTGCACGCAGACTAGCCTGGAGCAGGCTAGGTACATGGTCACTTAAATATACATTTTGACTGCTTTTTTTTTATTTTGTAGCTTGGGTTGGCTCGCTTGCCATTGCCCTGATCTTTTTCTCAGGTCATCTGTCCGGAGCCCTGGTTAATCGATTTGGCTGTCGCTTCACCAGCCTACTGGGGGGGTTTCTCTGTACGTTAAGCCTTGGCCTCTCCTCCCTGGCTCAAAACATCCTGCATTTGTATCTAACGTACAGTGTTCTGTTTGGCGTGGGAACTGGCTTTGTGTTTTCCGCGAGCCTCGTTATCATCAGCAAGTACTTCAAAGTGAGGCGTTCCTTGGCACTTGGAATCATTATGTTGGGCCAAGGCGGAGGAGTCCTTATATGGAGCCAGCTATTGCAAAAAATGGTCGACGAGTTAGGTTGGCGCACCACATACCGAATATTGTGCGGAGTGGTGCCGGTACTGTTTGCATTTGGATTAACTTACAGTCCTAATGTCGAGAGTGAAGATAAAGAGGAAAAGGAAGTGAAAGTCGAGAGGAACGAGAAAGGCTGCTGTCACATCGATGTATCGATGTGGAAAGAACCAAAGTTTTTGGTTATTTGCATATCGGCATCTGTCATAATGTTTGGCCATTACGCGCCCCTAATTCACTTGGTAAGTAGCATTTAATGATCAATTGAGGCGATGAAAGTGGGTGTGCTAATCATGCTAATCATGCTAATTATGCTAATTATGTTAATCATGCTGCTGTTGGTATTTTTAAAGGACCATGTTCTGCCTAGTGCCAGCTGGTAGCATTTTGGTGTTGCGGATGTTGCGATCACTTAGACCCTTAAAAGAACCCTCGCAGTGAAAACACAACAGTTACTCATTAGAGAGAGTTTCTGCAACTTCGGGAAACATTTCATTATATGTCTTTTTCCAGCCTCGTGTATATGGTCGTCTAATGTATTTCTCGTGATTATTGTTATCACGAAAATAATAAATTTTCGACGCTCAAGTTTTTTTAAATAACAACAAATTGGCGTTTGATCACGAACGGAGAGCTTGTTTACGGCTTAAGCTGAGGCTGAGTGGTCAAAATTCTTCATTCCTCTGGCATACTGCGTCATCAAGTTTCCCTTCACAAATTACGTTCGTGGCCAAGCGTCCCATTTTGATGTGAAATTACACTGAGATGTAAGTTAAAACCGTTTTCACAGAATATTATATACAAGTGATATCGAGAACGTACTATATCTTAAGACATGTCCTTGCTTTCTTTTTCTTAAGCCCACCCTGTTCTTGACCAGGCTCGTTGTAGGGGAAATACTTTGGGCGAATAACAGGGCCTTCAGCGCACATTGGAAACATCAGCGAGCACAGGGAGTCGAGCGTGGGAGTGTGGAAGGCCGAGAAAGGGCGGCGGTGCGCCTGTTTTTTGTTTGTTTTGCGCTCACCCGTCATTAGTCATTTTTTTTTTAGTATCCTGGCCTCAGGCTAAATGAGAACTGTTTTTCTTTGGCGCAACGCAAACATCGTCAACCCTCTTAAGGTTGCCCTTTTCTGAAGTCAAATATTCACTGATGCGTTCTTCTAGGTTCGATACTGTGAAGATATTGGCATCACTGCCGATGCAGCCTCTCGACTGTTCATCTATTATGGCCTGGCATCCTGCCTCGGAAGAGTAGTGTCTGGCCGGCTTTGTGACATAAAAAAGGTCAACAACTTTTATGTGTATCAATTGGCCGAGGTAGTCGTGGGAACTGGGACCTTGGTCATATCCATGGCAACATCATACGTGGACATGGTTATTTACATTGTGATCTATGGGTTCTGTGATGGCGCCTTTATAACAGCCCTTAACGTGCTCATCCTTAATTGTGTCAGCCCAGAAAAGACTCCTGCAGCGCTAGGCTGGGAGATGCAGGTGACTTCGTTATTTACCGCCAGCGGACCTCCAATAGCAGGTATTACAAGAGGCCATTCAGAGTTGCCCAAAGCCTCTGTTTTAAAGCGAGGCTAATTGTGCAGCTTTTAGTGTGAGAACGAGTTTTTATTCTTATGCAAATAAAACTCATTTTCGCAAGAAAGGTTATGCCCTCGTTTTAAAAATGCGAGTTTTTGGAACTCGGAAATGGCCTATTGTTTCAGGTTGCAAGGCTGTTGAGGTTGCAGTAGTGTCTCACCAGTAGGGAACTTAAGCCGAAGGACGGGTTTTTGAGCGACGCTCGTCAACCATAAGTGGCCGTTTTGTATTACTGGGCAGCATATTTTCCCCACATTTTCTGGCAATTTCTCTCAGGAAGAGTAAAGTTACTTAGCAAGACACATTTGGTAGCATCAAAGCATATTAAAAGAGAAAAAGGCTCACTCCCGGTTGACATGCGTCGCTGAAAAACGTCCTTGCTTAAGATAGAGTGTTATCGAGTGAATTGAAGATGGCAGTCATTGATAACAGTGCTTTAAAACAATACTTATACGAAGCGCAATGCAACACGTGCATACTCGAAGTCTGAGCTCAGTCAGTGTTACGCAAGGAAACGTCAATATTATACCCAGAGTCTGCTGGTTCTTATGTTTATTGGCTAGGTTTTCGTCGGAAGTTCTGTTTACAACCTTCAGACCTTCAGGGCTAGCAGGAAGACATAGTTTCCTGAGAACCAGTCGTCACAAGAATCCCCCAGTTTTCTGCCTTCTTAATAAGTACAGAAGTTTGGAACTCAGTTTAACCCCTGACCATCAAAAGTCAATTGAAAAATTGCAAGTAAGACGTTGAAGCTTCCCCTTTTGTCCTTCCTTAAATGACGTCATTAGGATCCAACTTCCTGTCTTAATATAAGGAATGTGCTCATTAATACACCTATGACTCCAACCGATAGACTAATTATCACTTACCGGTTTCTTTCAATTTCAGGTCTTGTGGCTGACTCTTTGAACTCATACACGCATGCGTTTCAGATGGCTGGTGCTTTGGTGTTTGTGGGCGCATGTATTCCATTTGTATTGCTCTGCACCAAGGATAGAGATCCTAAGAAGAAAGCCCCTATGGAGATTGTGCTCTAGAAGGGGAAAGAGAAAAAGGTGTAGCGTTTTCATTGTCATTTTTGTATGCAGATAAAGACTGATAAAAAACGAAAAATATTTTATTATCTTAGGTGAGAAACAGCTAACGAAAGTTACCAATGTAAGAAATCCCATTTGAATTTGTTTAATCTCTCATGCTGGGAACTTGTTTTAGTCAAACAATCTATTATGAGTTGAGTTTCGCACAGTCCGCTTATTTCTTTACTTACGGGCCTAGCTCGGTCAATATTTGTCTTTATTTTCTTGCTTCATGGGCTACTTGCTTTTAGAGAGACTACATGAAGTTGCATTGCTTTCATTCATCAGTCCTTACGGGCATGCAAAGATGGCAAGGTTTATTACTTTAGTCAATCACAGTATGTAGTTTATTTTGGTTTTCTATTGCTCGAGAATGTAATGCTGATGTCTTTTTTTTTGAGCCAATCACAGCGAAGCAATGGTAAACAAAGGATTGATTATTATTTTGGATAGTCCATTGAAATCTGCTTACACTCAACTCTTTCTTAGCGGACATTTCTATAACACGTACACCTCTCTACGACAAAACATCTAGAACCGGTTCCTGCCTTTCTTTTGTTTTTCTGGTCTTTGACTTTGCATGAGGGGGACACCTCCTAAACACGAACACGTGGTGCATGTCCAAACTTAGTGCTCCGACGTCTTGGAGGGAGTTGATTGCACAGCTAGGTAACCTAATTCTTGATACCTTTAAGATTTCCAAACCGGTTTTCTGAAACTTCAGGCACTAGTTTATCTGGAAGAAAAGGCCAGTGTAAATGAAAAAGCTTGTGATTAAGACCGTTTTGTGAACTATAATATAATTTTGGACGAATAGGCAGAATTAACTAGCCTGCAAGCAAGCTCTCTGGGGGGCTTGGGAATGAGAAAGATTGCTCGCAGGCTACAATGGAGGTCAAACGTGCTGGGACTTTTCCAGTGATACGAGTAAAACTAGCGACACCTCCCCTCCCACCCTAAAGAAAGTTGATTTTTGAGCAAAATGGGTGGAAATGAGTGATTTTTGGCCACAACATTGCTCATGGAGACAGGGGGGACGACTGGATGAACCCAAAGCCCATCAATAAAATGACATTAGGAGCAGAGTCCTATGTAACAGTTACTTGGAAAGGCTTTTTGACACAGTTCCAAGTTCTTTTGTCCTCCATTGTAGAATTAACATATTGTTTAGAATGGAGATTCGTGTTTAAAGTAGTATAATTAGTGTATAACTTGTCTTACGCCTCAGATGAAAATATCTCGAAACTTTTTGAGATTCTCTTCTTTACAAGTTTTTGCAAAGGTTCATGTTATTACGATTCAAATTTTTATACTTTTATATGAAAAAAGTTTTTAAAGGAAACCAAATTAAAAATACTGCTTAATGTTTCATAATGTTATTAAATTCATTATCAAATTCATATCTCTAAAATCATTTATAAATTTTAGATGTATCTAATAAAAAAGTTAAAAAGAAGCGCACGCACGATTGCCAAACGCCACATTATGTTAAAGTGAGATTATTTAAATAATTAAATTAATTCTAGGTATCTATACAGAAAATAAAGTCCATTTTTAATAAGCTTTTTTGACATTTTATTGACGATTCAATATATTTTTAGCGTACCACAGCAAGAGCTGCGCAATGCAACTTCCCTCCGTTACAGAAACCGCTACGAAATCATGGCGTGACCGCATGCGTGACACCCCTAGTGACGCTAATAGTATATTATGTGTGAACAGAAGCTGTAGCCGATATGGTTTTCGTGTCGTCCGCAGGGTCTTCTCGTTTTGCAATATGACGGCGGTAGGAAAGACGATCTTCTCGGTTGGCACTCATCT
Organism: Porites divaricata; assembly: GCA_038088405.1. NCBI lineage: Eukaryota > Metazoa > Cnidaria > Anthozoa > Scleractinia > Poritidae > Porites > Porites divaricata. The sequence goes on from JBBMOI010000008.1 coordinate 7,848,524, forward strand.
CCATACCTCAAACTGACATTTCCCCCCTCACAAGACATTCTGAGACATTTCCGTTTTCCTACATGAAATTTCTATGTCTCTTGAAATTTCTGCTTGAGTAATGTTCACGGAAGTCTAAGTATCTTGAATTTTTAAAAAAGAAATTCAGAAGAGCATGAATAGGAATCGACCCATCACCTACACCACCACGCCACTGAGGATTTGCTGACGATAGACTGTTTGATTTAAAAAAATATAGCATCAACCCTAACCCCAAATAGAAGCTAACCGTTTATCGAGTCAGTGCTTAACCCTAATCACTATTCTCAGGGCTCAACCCTTATCAGTATTGATAGTCGATGAGGTTCCTTCTTTTGTAAAGAATAACTTTGTGCATGAATCATAATGTGTCAACGTCATTTTGGAGTATGGAGATGAGTATTAACCTATTGGAAAACGAGAAGACACTGTGGACGAGGTTGAGAGCTATCTGATATAGAGCGTTTTTACTCACGTGGCCAGCATCTATACAAATTTGTTGGAATAAACGAAAGTTTTTACATAAGAAAAGAGTTCAACTCCCACAGGATTAGTTTGGAACACCAACATGGCCGCCGTTTCATTGTTCTGAAACACCAATATGGCCGCCGTGACGTCATGTGAAAACGCTCTACAGTGAAGTAGACACAGCCTTAGTCCTTGAAGGAAAATTAGAAAAGAAAATTAGTTTGCATTTTGTTTTTGACGTGTTCATAATCATCTAAAGGTGCGCGCGCTGTGCTAAACAATTAGTTATGACTAAACAATATGCTTGATAAGGCTCGGGAACATCGTTCGACCAAACATGAAGCATGGATATTACATCAACACCTTTTTGTTCCTTGTTTTCATGCTTATCACAGTGAACCAAGCCAAGGCTGAATGTAAGTCTTGCTTTTTGCGCTTTTTTTTTCGTTGAAAAACCTTGCATTCGTAAGAATTAGAAAAAAGAAAATAATGAAATATCTTCAGAGTATGAATGGAAGGAGGGAATGCAAGCGGTACAATTAAAAATTTGATGCATCTGTTCTAGTAAATTTTTTATCTCAGGTAATTTTTTGGGGGGTATGGCAGTGTGTGCTAATAAAATTGAAACAAAAAAAATAAAAATTTCCTGGAAAAAACTCACATCTTAACGAGATAAGCCGATTTTTAATTTGATCCTTTCACAGTTGTAGGCTTAACAGAAACAATGTTAATCCTCCCTACTCCTCATCATATTTCAAACGTTAAGCAAGGCCTATGCGCTATGGTCATATTTTGAGCTTGGATCATCCACTTGTGGCGATTTGTAATATTTCTTATATTTCCAGACTGTGGTAATAAACTTGTTGGACACCTTCCTGACTCAAGCGTAACCTCTTCTACTGTTCACAAGTCCTATGAGACTCATTATGGAAAGCTAGACGAGAATCCTGATGGCTGGCTACCAGACGGAAGAGATTCACATCCATATCTTCAATTCGATTTGGGAAAGCTTTTTCTTATTTGCGGGTTTGAGGTGAAAGGCTGTGAGCTTAACTATAAAGGGCTTAAATACCCGCTTTACGTGACAAGGTACAGAGTGCAGGTATCACCTGAAATCGATTTCTGGGATTCATGGAATTATATCAAGGTAAGCTAGCTTAATAATATATCTAACTACTTTTAGTAGGGGGGGGGGGGGGAGGGGCGAGGGGGGTGTACGTATGTCCCCCTCTTGTCTTAATTTCCAGAGTGGTAGACTACGAGTAGTCCTCATTTTCCCTCAGGGATAGTAGAGCGAAAGAAGCGCGAGCGCGCGTGAAAGTCACCCCACGCAAGAAACGCGAGACGCGGCGGGGAGAGAGAAGAATGAGGGACTACTCTTACTCTACAAAAGTGTTAGTATCGCGTATTGAAGAGGAGGCCATGTCGCTGTCGATACTGATTTTATTATCGTCGAGTTTGTGGTTGACCTCGTCACTGCTGCAGCTCCAAACCACTTTCACTGTGTCAGTTTGTCGCCGTTTCACCTTTCCGTATGTCGCTGTTTTAAGGCCATGTTGTCCATGTCGGGTTTGTCGCAATTTAACCCTAACAGGACCTCTAGAAAGGGCAATCGCCTTCTACCCCAACGCAGGCCGGGTTCGAATCCCGGGAAGTGAAGCAAACATGGGAACATGATTTCGCTCTTAGTTAACATCGTTGTTGCAAGAACTTGCCTCCTTCTCTGTAATTCGTAAAATAAAAATAATAATAATTCTGTATGATACGTTTTGTCACCAGCCAGAATTCTACGGAAGTACGTCATTTGATGATAAAGCCTACTGCGTGGCCAAAGAAAGGAAAGTTGGTAGATATGTGAGAATTTTTCCTGTGGCTTATAAAACTCCTTCTCTTGTTAAATTCAAGGGCTGCTTGAAAGCGGAAGTCTACGGAATTCCTTACCTTCGTAAGTGACTTTAGCTACTTTATGATGACGGCGGTTCGTGCAATGCTTGGATTTCTTGTCAACTTGTGTTGACATAGAGTCACACACTTTTGCTTCAGTCCACTTTGTGTTCCTGCTGACGACTGATACACCATTATAAATATTCTTCAAGAACCACCGAAGTCAAATTTGTTTGACTAATCTCTTGTTTTTACTGATCGTTTCCACCACCATCTTTTTTCCTTTTTTTTTATTTGTGTTTCGGTTTTTGAAAAGGCTAGAAGACGCTCCTCAGAACTCACGTGCTTAGGACGCTTAGCGCCCGCGCCTGAAATCTAAAAAATATTCAGTTACCTAGACTTTCATGAACGAAGTTGGCGGAAAAGTTTGAATCAACGGAGCGTTGTTCAGGCTTTTCAGCAAGAGACACACGAGGGAAAACGACCAGGAAAGACAAAGGACTACGTCAACGTAAGAAACACGACTTTATCTGAGATAGATTAATGTTTATTTAGCAGAAACCCATTTTTAACTGCAGTTACTGTCGCTCATAGTTTCAGAGCTAAATATGCCTGTTTTAAAATGCCGGCTTGAATCTAATACTATAAACCATTGCACAAATATTTATTTGATTATTTGACAGATAGCACTAGCTTTAAAGCTGGAATTTGAGACAGCTGGAGTTAGCTTAGTCTCCTTCGCAACCGTTTTTAGGTTCGTCACGCAACGCTCCTTCCCACAAACGGGGAGGAGCGTTAAGTGACGTGCCTAAAAACGGCTACGAAGGAGACTAGAGTTAGCGTTAGTCCTTCAAGTAGCCCATCTTTGTGTTGTCACGCAACGCTTCTCCCCAGGAAAGAGCGTTGCGTGATGACAGAAAGAACGGCTGTGTAGTAGAGAGAGTTAGCAGTAATGCAACTCACCCAATCACCCAATCAAAAATGAACCAAACACTACCTATTCTCCTGCAGACAGGTCCATAACTGCATTGACAGTTCAAGGGGTGGTCCCTTTCTCTGTGAAATTTTGCATCATTTTTAAAGAATTCTCAGTAAATGTAACACTGGCAAGTGTCCCAATGCCCCATCCTGAATATACCACTTAGCTGCAAACATACAGACTAATATGTCCTCTGACAAAAAACACATTGAAGAGAGGTGTGGCCTGGAATAAAGGGTCTGAGTAGCCTGTGTAGTTAGCGGAATTGTTTTTGTGCATGTAAGTTTTGGCAACGCTGGCTAGGGTCTGAGAGTCTTTCGGTTCCTCATGATGGTAACCCAGTGCTCAAAAACCTGGAGAACCTCAAAACCACACAATGCTGACCGGTACCTAGTTCTCATTTAGTTTCTTTACAATGGAAGACAGGGAACTATATTTCCTGGTAAAATATGCCTTGAGACAAACGGGTGCTGGATAATTCCGGTTGATAATTCAGTTGCAAATGGTTTTGTCATTCTGGGAAGCAAGTCAGTAAACTTGAGTTGTGATTGGAGTCAATACAATGCAAAGCTAATTTTGATATGATTATATTGTAGTGGGTTGTTTTCCCACCACATCAAATTTGAACTCCACTTTACAGACACCTCATAATTACAGTCAATTTGCTTTGTCCCTGGGGAAAGAAAGCCCTTACATTTCCTCTTTGTTTAACCAGCTTTATACCGTCACCCCACAGATACAGACACTTTCTATGGCTCTCTCAGTGTCCATATTAATGGAGTTTGACTGTAGTCTTCTGTTTATGTGCAATACTTCCACCCAGGTGGTCTATGTAAATAGTAAGCAACCATGGTCTCAGTTTCAAAATTCTGGAGCACTGTGCCATGCAATCCCTCCTCTTAATCTAATTAAAGTAGAAAATTCAATATCATTTTGTGATACACCCTCCCCTGACATGAAATGTAACATGTATTAAGCATCTTATACTGGTCCTGAAGGACACAGCTCAAATTTGATTTGTTTCTTGAGAGACACTATTTTAAATGGAGGCAGGGTGGCAGTGTGGTTAGAGTGCTGGACTTGTAATCCAGAAGCCTCGAGTTCAAGTCCTGCTCTGACGGGACGCCAGGTTTGGTTGTCTTGACTAAGGTGAATTGCACGTCAAGAGTGACAAAAGATTACCCAAGAAAAGAAAACATAAAATCCATGCAATCAGTCGTCTAATGAAAGTGTTAACTTGAGACTTTTTTGTTGTAAATTTATTTTGTGTACACTATCAATTTTTCACGAACGCGTGTTGAACATGAGAGATATGAAAATGTGTAGCCACGGTTCCTAGCCTCAATGATGGAGAGTCATTACAATATGGAGACAAAGCCTCATTTAATTTTTATCCTCTTTATTTATCTCTGCGTCAAAACTTAAAATCATAGTTGACTTTGTCAAGCGTTTGATACAAGTATGCTTCTGAAGTTATTTGTTCATTTTCAAATGTATGGAGGATTTTTTTTCTGCTTTGTAAGAGATTTTTAAATCCCTTAAAACGCATGCAGAAAATATAGGCCAGACACTTGTTTTAGACTGAAATTCTTACATCAACAGGATCATACAATGTATATCACTTTTTAACTGGCTGAGTTTTTTTAACGAAATTCAATTCAGTTCTAAAGATACTCAAAAATGTAATTATTTTTGGGTACCCTCCTAAGATCTGTTTGCCTCTGCTTGCAAAGCAGTATTTCCTGCACCAACAGCAACCGTTCACAGATTGAGAAACACGTGGTCATCTCTGTGAGAAGTAATTTGCCACAAAAGAGTTTAAAAGTCCTTTCTGAAGCTTGGACCTCCCCCCTGTCCCCATCAAAAATTTCTGGATCCCCCTTTGTGCACAAAGAAAAACTTCTGTGGGTGCAACTTTATAAAAGTATATTTCAGCAATTCCTTAACATTTACAAGTACCATCGCATGGTGACCCTCTGATGTTGCAGAATTTTTCAATGTTTGCTGCTCAGAGTGCCAAAAACTGAGCGAAACACAAAAACCAAGGGCTGTACGTTGCCCACCCAAAATCTTAACCTCATTCCCAGGCTCTTTCAGACCTGACATGGGAGGAAAAGGAGAGATAACCTGGGAATGATGTTAAGATTTTGGGTGGGAAACAGCCCTTGGTTTTTGTGTTTTGCTCAGTTTTTGGCAGCTCTTTAAATTTTGATAAATTTTGCGACACAGCTCCTTTAAACAGTGTAACTTTTCCACAGGTGAGAAGACGGAAGCATTTATGTTAACAAACCCGAGGGCTCTGATTTATGAAAAGGTGAATGTGGAGAAAGTCGAGAATGTTCAAGTAACCATGAGCAGCAAACTTCGTGGTGTCAAGGTATTAAGGATGGGTGAAACTGAGTTCACAAAGGTAGGGTTATACAAGCACATTTGGCAGTTGTTAGAGTGATTTTTGTATTAGCTGGAAAAATGGTTTTGTTAAGTGTTTGTTACTTGACGTTTTATCAGCCAATGGATGAAAAGATCCAAACGTAGCCTCTTCGTTTTCCTGCCAAAGATAACCCTAATATGGAGAAGGCATTGTTTGATTGGCCAATCATGTTGCAGTATGACATCAATGCGAAGTATCAGTTGATCTCTAGAAATTTCTCGGGCATGAAGTTTTTTCATTTGATTGTTCACTTAACCAACCAATAGCCACACGTGTTTGTATTCGTTTGATGAACCAATCAAATCGCTCTATTTCTGTTCATTTGTTGTTTCTGTTTTGTCCGTGCGTTTTCATTTCAAGGTCGTGCGAAAATTGCTCTGTCTTCTTGTGTTACTATTATTGTGTTTGGGGGGGGGGGGGGGGGGGAGGGGGCAGGCTCATAAGGGAGACCATATGGCTGGGATTGTGGGCTTGAAAAAAATTGTTTTTCCATCTGCTACCAAATTAATTCCTCTTCGTCATGGGAAATTTGTCAGTTATCTTGAGTTCTGGGTACAGTTCTCTGCTATACCACTGTGTTTGTCCCTTAGAGACAGTAGTAAAATCTTGCTCTGTACAACTGTACATTTAAAATGGATTAGCACCTACTCGAGGCTTGGTACCACAAAATGCAGTGATTTGTACGAAATTACTCCCCTGAGCCTCCACCCCACCGGACTGGGAAAAGTCCATTGCTCCTCGGGCATAATTAATGAAGCCAGTTCACAGGCCATCTACATTAATGTTCTCTTTAAAGATCATTGAGCTCGCGTATGGAAATAAAACCGCGGGGGAGTTAGTTTCGAATTGGCAACATAAAAAAAAAAGAAAGAAAGAAGAAAAAACGTCTGTGGATAGACTAAATTAATGAGGTGGTATACAGTTGTGGGTAAGCCTGTGACCCCGCCCACGGAATGGAGGCAAGGAGGGGGTAGTCACTATCTTAAGGTTTTTGGACAGTGCTGAGTCATAGCGAAAGGAAAAAGGAAAATTGCAAGCTACATCTTGTTTTCTTATGCGGTGTACTGTGGTGAAACTCTTTTGCTCATGCTGGAGATGTTGTGCTTTAAATTTATTCTATTAAATGGTTTAAATGTCAACTTCCTGTTAGTCTGTGCCAGGTGATCTGTGACGTCACTTCGGGGGCCTGGGGAAAGAAATTTTAATGCCGTATCCCATAAACCAAAGCTGACGGGAACAGATTGAATTGAATTGAATTGGTGCGCGCGTTGGTTTATGGGATACGGCATTAAAATTTCTTTTCCCAGGCCCCCGCAGTGACGTCACAGATCACCTGGTGGTTGTTTTGATATGAAATAATTTTGAGCCGTCGAAAAATGAATTTAAAGCACGAATATATATCAACCACAACAGAAACTATTACTACAGTCTGCCATGGAATTTAAGCAAGATGACTTTCTTTAAGGTTATAAGACAACTTTCGTTTTCTTTTCCTGAACTTTGATACAGTCTTTTAGAATTCAACTCCAGAAAACATTTCCCAAAATTTGACTAATTGAACGAGATGGAACAATATGCGCATAAAGTTTAAACGAGCGCAAATTCACTTTTCAAGCCGCGTTTTCGTCGCCGTCGCCGTCGCCGTCGCCGTCGTTGTTGCTTAAGCTCCTAGTAGCAGCCGCTTCTCGCGGCGCGAAGAGGTATTTCTCTGGACGAACTCCGCAGTCGCGAGTTAGTACTTCTGGTAAGAGGTACTACAATCATCGTCAAAAGTGTTGGGAAGGTTGCCCTTTTTACCTCTTCTTTTCTTTCCTCCCCCCGCCCCTGGCCCAGTGTTGATCAAAACGTTAATGTTTGTGCGAGTAATTGTTCTGTTATATCCCAACATTGAATAGGGGGGAGGGGGACGGGGGATATTTAGCAAAAGAGAAAACTCTCTTTTTTCAGGGTTAAAATGGACTACTGTTAAGTTGCACAACCTTCCCAACTGCTTTTGTCTGTGATTGTCTGAAAATTCTGGGTGTGGCCGTCAAAGATCAAAAATCGACGACTTTTTGTCAGTAGAAAAGTCTTCCAAAAACGCTCGTAAACAGTATTCTGTTGAAAAGAAATATTTTTCGTACCTTGTTAAGACAGTTTTTGACGCACACGCATGTTTATACTTGGCATGTTTTGCAATCTGGTAAGGAGAACTATTGCTCTTTCCGGGGCACAGGAAAAGGGCCAAAATACAAATGTAAGATTATTTTCGGTAAAAGCTATTGACTATAGCATAGGCTTGTATGCTCCAACTGTTAAAGCAAGATATAGTGCGTTCACCAGTTTCCCAAAAAATCATTCGGATCGCGACATTGCAGCTGACATATTCCTTAGCAGTTCCTCCATTCTTTGCAACATTCCGGTACATGCCAGTTTCCCACGCGAGCAAACTATGAGGCTGAGTGGAGATTTGCCCAATTCTAGAGGCCACTTTCTCCGGCTAAACAACGCTAGATAAGCCCTTGTGGCACTGCTTTTCGAAACTGGTTTCAGGAAACGAGAACAAAGTACGTTCTTGATTTAGGATAAGGCGTCCATTGTCTTCGTTAATCTAATTACAAAGGTAAAACATGCAAAGTCATTACACACCACATTACTCCATTTTCGCAGCCGAAAATAATTCCTTTATAGTAGCGCTAACGACAAAGTAGCCTAATTGACTTGTTGGGAGCTTTGCGAGGACTTAAGCAAAGGAATTTTAATAGACATTTTAGCTTAATTCTAAGTAAAATACGACATTACTCCATGGATAGCGTTAAAATTAAACTAACTTTGCTAAATAAATTGACCTTTACAGGGCACTGTTTGAATGGAGTAATGTTGGGAAACAGTTGTTAAATTTATCCCCGTAAATAAATGCGACAAAATCTGTCGATATTCTTACATGGTTTACATGTTTTTGCCCTTTTCTTGTTTGAAAGTCGGTTCATTGTGCATATATTAGGCATTTTCTTATGGAGTAATGTGATGGAGTAATGTGGAAGCCCATGTTGTTTACTGTTCTCAAATTATAAACTGAATGATTGACAGGCGACGCTAGCATAGCAATTTCTATATGAACACTGACACATGACTGAATAACTCTTTTATAGAGGTTCCGTATTACTTTCAGGCCTTACGAAAATACGGTCTAGAAGATTTTGATTCGGCACTTATCTCACTCCTCCCTCGCAACTACAAACATCACGTTTTTCTTGGATAGTTTAACACCGCCGGAAAGAAAAAAAAAAACTATATTGTGGCAGCCTTTATGCCGCTTCTATTTGCAACATCTTTCAAAATACTTTGCTGATAGGAAACGGCAAAAGTTCAACGGGAATAATGCCGCTAATGAAAAAGATGCATGTATACATGACAACGACAGCAATCGTATAGCATTTTTTACTTAAATACCCTCATGAATTTTTCTTTAAAGCTAGTGAAACAGACTACCTGTGGCCATTCTTTCTACATAGTCCACGCAAAGAAAACGTCCTCTTGCTTCATGGGGAAAATTAAACGCCTTAAATGTTTTCTTCTGACGTTCTTAAAAGAAAGCGTTTTCACCCAGTGGATTTATTGGTCACACTATGAAATGTCACGCAAGCAGATGCAAAATTCTCCTATTTAGGATTTTACTGAAATATAAACTTTATTATATTTTTTATATAGTTTGGAAAGTACATGATCAGCACAGTTCCAGGACGACATATCTCAATCAAATGTTAAACGCGCCAAGCTTTATAAACGTTTAAAGTTGATTTCCTATTCTCCTACAATCATCGTCAAAAGTGTTGGGAAGGTTGCCCTTTTTACCTCTTCTTTTCCTTCCTCCCCCCGCCCCTGGCCCAATGTTGATCAAAACGTTAATGTTTGTGCGGGTAATTGTTCTGTTATATCCCAACATTGAATAGGGGGGAGGGGGGAGGGGGGGGACGGGGGATATTTAGCAAAAGATAAACTCTCTTTTTTCAGGGTTAAAATGGACTACTGTTAAGTTGCACAACCTTCCCAACTGCTTTTGTCTGTGATTGTAGGTTTACATTTTCTAATTTCTATCTTTAATTTCAGTTTATTCCGGCTTACACCCCGCTGCAAACAGAGCTCCGAGTCGATTCCTGTGTTCTGGCACCTTATCAACCTGGTTCCTTCATATCGGCGCGCGTAGAAAAAGTACTTCCTTACACTGACGAATATCTTATTAAATGGTTAATGTTGGTGGATGATATCCGCGAAAATCCAAGGAAAGTCAGAAGAGATCAGTTGCAAGTTGTCTTTAGCGCATATTGTAGTAAGTATGACACTTAAAGTTAAGTTAGCACCCTCTCGCGAATCGCGTCGCGCGCTACGCGATTCTCGTAGCGCGCGATGGCCTGAAAACTATAAGTAACAGGGCCAAAATTCTTGAGCGATTTCAAGAATCAATGTTAAAGCTTTACCGTGACTAACACGCGGACAATGATTCTCGTGCTACGCGATTCTCGTAGCGCGCGACGAGAATTACATAGCGCGAGACTCGATTCTCGTCGCGCAGGAAACGAGACGCGATTGGTAACTTACTTTTAGACAGTAAGTATGACACTAAAAAAACCGTTTTCTGCAAGTGTAAAATATCGTACATGTGCTCCGATACACATGTAGTTTTAAGCCAAATTTCCTGTGAATTTTGAATATCAAATAAGCCTTACAAATGAGTCATAAAAAACGGACACTAGAAATAAGTATTTCTGATGTTTTGATAGCATTTACTTCTTCTTTTTGTAATTATGCCACTCTGGATGCTCACTCATACGGACGGTGCATTTACTTTCTTCAGAGCAACGTTCATATGATAAAATTCTTATTGACTGAGTTACATTGTAGGTTGGCCTGGACGGGAAATTCTTGGCTCTCGGTCAGGACGAACGGACCTCTCAGCGCTTAGTCCGTACATCCTGACCTTAAGCCAAATATTTTCCAGTCCCGCCCTCCCACTCAGTCAAGAAGTGCTTATTACTTTATTCGGCAAGTTTTGACGTGTTTTTCAAACTTTTAGCGAAATGCTATAGACACAGACCCTATGCTTTTTGTCGGTTTTCTTGAACAAAGCCGCTAAAACGAAAGCCCCGGTTCAGGCTTCGCATCGAGGAAAAAAAGACAAAAACGGAGTCAAATAGGAAAAATAGTGGTGGCCTGGGTAGGGGTAGCCTGCGTAGCAAGCGTTTCCGTGCGGTTTAGGAGCAAAGAACGAGGAACGAGAGTCTAAGACCCGCGCAAAAAATGGCGCCAGTAAAAGAGCTGGGAGGGGCTGGGGAAGAAAGGAAGGAAACGCTTGCAGACAAACCCCGGGATTTTTAAAACCGCCCACTTGGCCTGTCATGCCTGAGTTCGCGAAACCGACATCAGCTGTCATCAGCTGTCATAATTGACCAATAAAATGTTTGGCTTTCAGTGGAGCGGAAATGAACTTCAGAGGGCGTGCGTGTAATATATTTTTTCGCTGTGGCTATATGGCCGGTAACCGGTCAAGGTTTTCAAAATACTAAATGACCGGCAGTTCTATATTCTCAGTAAATTTCACAAAATCGAAAGATTCCAGCTAATCTAAACTATCATATGTCGATTTAGAAAAGTCAAGCGATCCTGAAATGCTTTACAGATCTCAAGTTTTGTGACACTTTTCAGCTCGACTGCCGGTCAAGGTTTTCAAAACACTAAATGGCCGGCAGTTCTATATTCTCAGTAAATTTCACAAAATCGAAATCAGTATCGCTTGACTTTTCTAAATCGACATATGATAGGTTAGATTAGCTGGAATCTTTCGATTTTGTGAAATTTACTGAGAATAGTATTTTAAAAACCTTGACCGGTTACCGGCCATATAGCCACAGCGTGTTTCGTATTTTGGAACACGTGGACGGCGTTTATGTTGAAATGTCAATGAATCCGAACGATCAATACAGGCTTTGGACATTTGTCTTTTTAATCCGTCTAGCAGAACAGTCTGTAAATCACCATCTGAGAGAATTCACTATCCCTAAAAAAACACTAACGAGCTGGACCCAGCATGACACTTTGCAGGAAACCATCGCATTCGCGGACAAAAGAAAATCGCTTTTAGTTATTCAGATCCAGGAGGCACTTTGGAGAATAAATTAAACGACCTGAAACCCTTATTTAGTCGCAAGAAGAGCCTTACGTTTCAAAGGAGGTCAAAGAAAACGCTCTTGCATTGGATCGCAAATCTTGCCGACCAGAGAATATAAAACAACAACAACTGAAAATTAATATGCGTATCACGTACCATACCGTCCTCTCAGTATGAAACGAACATTTGATCGACACGTGTCAACATTATTCGACTATTCGAGCCAATCAGGCGCTGCGTTCGCTGGCGAACGCAGGTTTTTAAAATCGAGGGGTTTGTCCGCAAGCGTTTCCTTCCTTCCCTTCCCCCTCCCCCCACTTTCATTTTTTTTGGCTCTTGTTACCGTTCCTCGGTCTTTCTTTGCTCCGAAACCAAACGGAAACGCTTGCTATGCAGGCTAGGGTAGGGGGAAAGGGCGACGGATCTCTCGCATCGCTTCGCTCGCCGATGTTTTTTTCGCCCAGGCCGATTTTTTTCTCCTTTCCCCCCAAATGCGGAGCATGGTCCCAGGCTACCAAAACGAGCGCTGCTTAATCTAAAATATCACAGGTTTGAGAGTGCGTATGTTAAATCTGATTTTCCTTTGTTTCTGTCTTGCAGAAACAATCGACCATGTTGGTAGAGTTTCAAGTCAGATGTGTCCAGGGAAGATTGTACAGGTGGACTCAAAGCTCGTTTTTAAATCCCCTGGCCAACTCGGGGTGTCTGAATTGTCCTTTCAAAATAGAAATGATCGAGATTTTTTTAGCAACACGAGGCTCGATCGCCTGGACCATGCCAAAGACAATCAACAGATAAAGGTTGTGTATTTTAAAAAGGGTCGCTTTAACGAGGTGGTGTGCGGAATAACGACGGCGACAATTCACTTTAAGTATAACCAGCCAGCTTATGTCATCAACTGGAAACGATACACGAAAGACGAACTTTGGACCAAAGAAAAAGGTAAGGAATAAAATGATAATTGTTTCCAATATAATTAATGACATTAATAACAATTTTTATCATGTGAAAAAAAATTCCAGGTGTGCTTTCGCGCGAGGTCATTATACAGTATCTTCACACGTGAAAATCACATGTTATTTTTACTACGTAATAAATCGCGCTTTTCGCAGCAAATACCCTGCTAGCAGAGGCTTTTCCCTTGTGTTTCTCAGCGTTGTACTGCCATTCTCTTCGCTGTTTTGGCTGCTCGCGTTTTGTTTTGGTTGTTTCTGTGCCGAGGAAAAGACCTCTGCAGACAGCCGTTTGGGATTTCTGTTGAGCATGCGCGAGATGAAAATGCGGTTACCATGGAATTTCTGGGTCACGTGTCGGTAATACGATGCCGCCGCCGGAGTTTGCTCATGTATTCATGAGTCAATTTTCCCACGGGAAAGACTCGCACTCGCCATGTTGATATAGCGGGCTCACTTTTGCATAGCAAACTAGTACAAAAAAGATGCGCGAGTCGATAAAACCGGTTCCACAACCGGTTTAGTCATGTGACTACCTCCTAGATCTTGGAGGTATCTAATACGCATGCTCAACAGGAATCCCAAACGGCTGTCTGCAGAGTTCTTTTCCTCGGCACAGAAACAACCAAAACAAAACGCGAGCAGGCAAAATTGCGAAGAGAATGGCAGTACAACGCTGAGAAACACAAGGGAAAAGCCTCTACTAGCAGGGTACGCAGCAAAGAACTATTCACTAACAAGTGAAATGGTTTGGTATTTGATTAATGTTTATATAATAAATAAAACATTACTTCGCCGAAGACAAATTTTGTATCTCCGCGCGGCCACGTAATATCCTTTATATCTCTTGCTTGACATTTATTAGTACACAGGAGCGGAACGGGGAACAGGAGCTTTCTTACAAAGGGAGCAGAGCGTGTATTTTGTCCATTTCAACACTTAAACAGAACCAGGAAGTGAATCTCTCAGCGGCATTTGCTCCCCAAATTTTTCATAACTTTTGTTTTTCATTTCTGCTGGGTATTACAGCTGTCCTAAGAGAAGTTGAAAATAATGCTTACGCAAAATGTTAGGCGGGAGGGGGTGGCGGGGGGGGGAGGGGGGGCAAATAAGGATAGATAGATAGATAGATAAGTACTTTATTATCAACAGAGCGCCTATAGACACGTGTGTTTACAACGATAACAAAGATTTTCGTGCAATAATTACAGAAGTGTATATTTGCAAAATTTATATGACTATTAAACAAGGTTATATTTAACGCGGCTATCTCTTTCCCGGAAGCGATCATATACGTATTTAGCCACAATTTTTTGCGTTTTCTCTCCTTGCTTCATACTTATCAACGATGCAAAGGCAGAGCTTGGAGTCATAGAGTCAAGAAAAAGATTAGTTTCCCTTTTTAGCGTATTGAACAGTTCTCTCCTAGGATCCCTATAGGCTATGCAATTGATCAAAAAAAAAAAAAAGGTGCATTATGGGAGATGTGCAAGTGGCGTTTGCCCCAAGCTGGGGCTACTCCCATGTAGAAGTGATGTAGATGTTTATGGTAATGTGCTGGTCCCTGATAACTCGGCACGCACTTAAATCGTGAGTAATAGAGCGATTTTCGTATGACCTTGAAAAATGGTTTCCGTAAGTGTTTGTTATTTGTTTTATCAGCCAATGGATGGAAAGAACAAAACATGGACTCTACGTTTTCCCGCCAAAGAAAACCCTAATATGGAGAAGGCATTGTTCGATTGACCAATCGTGTTGCAGTATGATGTCAAAGCAATTTCTAGAAAGTTCTTCGGGCATGAAGTTTGTTTACCCGAGCGTTCGCTTAGCCAACCAAAAGCCAGGTGCGTTTGTATCCGTTCGATACACCAATCAAATCGCTCTATTTCCGTTCGTTTGTTGTTTCTGTTTTGTTAGCGCGTTTTCATTTCAAGGTCATACGAAAATCGCTCTAGCCCTTTGGCTACGTTCATGATTTTTCGACCGGTTGAAAATTCGCCCGTTTATGCGTTCCGTTAACACGGGGCCACCTTAACCTTACGGAAATTTAGACACCCAGCCGTTTCGAAGTTCCGTGTGAACAGAGCGAAAATCTTTGAACGATGCGGTGTTAACGAGGTGTCTGATCACAATTTTCAGCTGGTGTAAAATTCTTTTGGCGTCGTGTGAACGTAACCTTGATCTAAGTCATCCTGATTTACTATGAATTTGTTTTGCTAGTGCACCTTTTCATGGTTTTGAAACCGGATACCTTCTTCACATAAAAGGTGCATTAAATCACTCTTCGGCCATCTTAAAAATACCACTTACCTCGGGCTACGCGCTCAGTCAGCATTTTAAAAAAGGCCTCGAAGCTCGGGATTATCATCAGAGTTAATCCTCTTAATGTCATTTTACAGCGGAACCGGATCGTTGCAAGCAGAATGAGAAGTACAAGTGTTTTGACAGCCGAATTCCTTTTATTGTGAATCGACTAAACTGTTCATCAACACAAGTATGGAATGGAAATAAATGCACAGGTAAATATAATCGTTTCATTTTTCCTACAACTTTGATTTTTTATGTTGAGAACATAAATTTTCAAAACGTCTAATGAAATAGCAGGGTATTGGCAATACCCTGTGAAAAGTTCTCTTGTTTGTCCGCGGTGGAAACTAAATCTAACTTTTGCGGACAGTTTGACAACAGTATGGAAGTTTTCTTGAACAAGAAATACAGTCCAACCTTCATGTGCGACTACCTTCCATAAGCGACCACCCATCGAAAACGCCAAATTGTTCCAGTCTAACTATTCAGATAGTAGAGTACGGCGCTTTCACCCTCCAGCCTCACCCCTTGCGTTTGTTTTTTGCTCCGTCCCCCTGGAAAAGGCTACAGTCGAAGCCTTAGGGGGTGTTTACATGAGAAAACTCGCACCGGCGCGAGTTTCATACCGATATGACTTTTTGATTTCGTATCGCGTTTACATGATGACTGGGTTATTTCACATCTCGTTATTTGAAGGTACACTTCATGTTGATAAAATGTACGTGTGATTCAAAATCGTGAACATTACGCATGCGCTACCCGTTCCAGTCTACCGGCAGACCGATTTCACACCGAAACGGGTGGTCGTTTCGTGTTTACATGATACCGTTGCGAGATTTCGTACCGGAGTGAAATTCTCGCCCCGGTACAAGAACCGGGGTGAACTCACGCCGGGGTGACTCGCGCCAGGAGGAAAGTTGTGGTGGTATCATGTAAACAAATATAGAGCAATGAGAGGGAACCGGAGTGAACTCGCTCCGGGGCGAAACACCCCCTTACAGTTGGAAGCTCTGGTAAACGACCACCTCCTTTAAGCGACTGCGGCCCCATTTCGGGGGGGTGGGGGGGAGAGGGGTGGGGAGCAACGTGGCCGAGTGGTTAGAGCGCCGGACTTGCAATTCGGAGGCCCCGAGTTCAAGTCCCGCTCTGACCGCTAGCTGGATTTGTTCACGGTAGTCCCGAGTTCAAATCCTCGGTCACGCTTGTAAATAGCCAACTGGTTTGCCTCCGGCCAGTTGGGATTCTTAACCCTGTTTAGTTTGATTTGAATTATTTGTTTCAGGCATTTGCTCGGCCCCACTAGCATTAGTGCTTTAAATACTGCCCAGGGTAAATAACGGAATTATTATTATTATTGTTATTATATTATTAATTTTCCATGGTTTTTAACCTGTTGTAAGCGACCACTTAACGCATGATCTGATCTCTATGTTCGCTCAATGCAATGTGTTTCTTAGAGTATACGAAGAACTTTAATCTATAACATGGAATTACACATATCGTAACTTAGAAATTGCATGCAATACATTATCTACCGTGAAAGGTTTGAACCCATGAGTAATCTCAAAAGTACTAGGTTGAGTTTGATCGTC
Source organism: Porites divaricata (assembly GCA_038088405.1). Classification (NCBI taxonomy): domain Eukaryota; kingdom Metazoa; phylum Cnidaria; class Anthozoa; order Scleractinia; family Poritidae; genus Porites; species Porites divaricata. The sequence goes on from JBBMOI010000008.1 coordinate 7,865,301, forward strand.
CAGGTGAACGTGGTCCTGAAAAGAACTTTTTTTTTACTCTGAAGATGACTACGGCACAGGTTGTCGAAACGTCAACAACAACAGTCCTATTCAGGACTTCGTTCACCCGGACGATCAAACTCAACCTACTTGTGAAAATATCTACCATAAAGTAGATGCGTCGAGACTTCTCGGAAGAGATCCTCTGCGGTCCGATTATTGTAAACGACCACCTCCCGTTAGCGACTTATAAGTCTTCACATTTTGGGTGGTCGCTTACTACGTGGGGGTCATGTGGCAGCTTTTCCCCAAACAATACTAAAACAAGTGGAAGAATGACATGTCTTTGTTTTCTGCGACCAGTTAGGAGATACCTTACGAGCAGCTCCTAAAACACTCACTACTGGAGGTTTGACTGTAATTGTAATTTTTGTAGATGAAAATGAATGCTCCACTGGTATGGCAGCTTGTGGCCTGTACGCGTCTTGTAAAGACACCTCAAACTACTACAGCTGTTACTGTCCCCGCGGATTTTTGATGGCAAAAGCCCGCAAAGAGGACTGTCAAGATATTGACGAATGCAAGGGAAATAAAAACAAATGTCATGAAGACGCGGTCTGTAAAAATACCATTGGAAGCTACACTTGTCAGTGCAAAAATGGATTTAAAGGCGATGGCCGTTTCTGCAGCGATATCAATGAATGCAAAAACTCCCTTAACCGGGTATGATATAATGATGATAATAATAGTAATAATATCATAATAATCTTCCTCCTAAGATAAAAAGACTTATCTTAAGTTACATCAGCAGTTAGGAGTCTAAAAATACATAAGACATACTAATTTAAGTATATACAAATAATAGAAAGATCAAAGATTATATTTAAAAATTAGCCTATTAACAGAAACATTCTTAACTCTTTCAGTCTTTATATCCGGGCGATGAGCACTTTTGTTTCTGAGTTGGTACTTTGTACCCTGCTAGCAGAGGCTTTTCCCTTGTGTTTCTCAGCGTTGTACTGCCATTCTCTTCGCGGTTTTGGCTGCTCGCGTTTTGTTTTGGTTGTTTCTGTGCCGAGGAAAAGACCTCTGCAGACAGCCTTTTGGGATTCCTGTTGAGCATGCGCGAGATGAAAATGCAGTTACCATGGAATTTCTGGGTCACGTGTCGGTAATACGATGCCGCCGCCGGAGTTTGCCCGTCAGTTTCACTTTCTCGCACCTCCAGGTTTTCATGACCAGCCAAACTGACAGTATCTTCAAGAGATGAGGCATCGAGCTTACAGGCTGTAATTCCTAGCTTGGTAACTGAGGCTATCTGATCATCTATCAGAGCGTTCAGCGGGGAAATAACGAGTACAATCGGCACTTCCTGAGGAGGCCAAGATGCTTGGAGACCGATGGAGCTAGTTGATATATCAACGATTTCCCATGACCCGTAGGTAAACTGACGAATGTATCTTCGCCATTCAATACATGAAACAAAGCTTTGGATTGATACTTAGTCAAAGACTCGATTGAACTATATTTAAGGGCTTCTAAAGCCTTTTCAACAGCGTCGTTGAAACTTTCACTGGAAAGACTCGCCCTCGCAATGTTGATATAGCGGGCTCACTTTTGCACAGCAAACTAGTACAAAAAAGATGCGCGAGTCGATAAAACCGGTTCCTCAACCGGTTTAGTCATGTGATTACCTCCTAGATCTTGGAGGTATCTAATACGCATGCTCAACAGGAATCCCAAACGGCTGTCTGCAGAGGTCTTTTCCTCGGCACAGAAACAACCAAAACAAAACGCGAGCAGGCAAAACCGCGAAGAGAATGGCAGTACAACGCTGAGATACACAAGGGAAAAGTCTCTGCTAGCAGGGTAGAACTTTGTTTCTTTCTTCTTCGGAATGATGTTACCAAGCGGGCAATCGGGATTCACTGAACGTACCTTGAAAATCTTCTTATCTACCTTTTCTAAAAGTTCTCGAATGTCCATTCTCTTAGATGTGTATTTCTTTATAATATGATAAAAAGATAAATAATCACCCTTATTTTGATAAACTTTCCTCATTTCTTCCTAACACCCACCGATTTCCCTGCCTCGGCCCTTGTTACTTCACCTTCTTCACAAAAAAGTGAAAACAGTGTGATTTGTCTACCGCGCCGCGGTAACTCCCATATGAAACATAGAGGGGTGCTCGTTGTCAAGTGTAAATTGAAGATTTTTTCTCAATTACGGTTTTCAGGACTGAAAGCTAATATTTTGACCTATGCAGATATCGCGTACGTTGTTCGTAAAGGAATATACACTAGAAACGTTTGCCAACAGTTTAGAGGAGAATCATCATCATCGATTGTGACAAAATAAAAAGGAACGTTACGCATGAGAAAGTGGTTTACTCTGCTTAGCGGCAAAACTGATGAGTAGTCTTCCATGATTTTAACCTCCTGGTCAAACAGCGTCTGTGGCTGTTTGTACTATTTCCTCTTGCCATTTGTCATTTATGCCAATTCACTGGCTCCCACCTTGGACGCTGAACACATTATATTTCTCACCCCTAATAGACCAGTCCCGATATATTAAAATTCATACATGGCTGCGAGGCCTGGGGGAATAAAACAAAAGTAATCATCTTGAGGCTCAGTGATGAATAACACATTTCTTTTGTTTTATTCCCCCAAGCCTCGGGCCACGTATAAATTTTAATATATCGAAAATGGTCTTTTGTTTGTGCGCTCACATGGCCATAAAGATTTTCAGAAGACTGCAGTCTTTCATAAATGCTCGGTAAAGTGATACATTATGCAAGAAATCTACTTCCACTGAACACTTGGAGTTATTTAAACAACAGTGCTTACTGGTGTAATCTCTCCAACTTCTGTTTTCCTCACTTTTGATTTTTGTAGAAGCACTGCGAACGACACCAAAACGCTTTTTGCAAGAATTTTCCTGGGGGCTATCAATGTGAGTGCGTGCCTGGTTACCATGGGGACGTTGCTCACTGCAAAGATTTAGATGAATGCACTTCAAAAAAACACCAATGCAGTCCTTATGCACATTGCACTGATACAATTGGATCTTATCAGTGTAAATGCAAAAAAGGTTTCCATGGCGATGGCCGAAGTTGCGAGGACATTATGGAGTGCAAAGAACCATCGGTAAGTTTTCAAAAGATATTCCTCTTGGTATACGATCTTTGAGATGTCATGGGCACACCTTTGGGTACACAGGCGGAAGTCTTTGAATAACAATTTTATATTTTGTGATAATTTCGCGATAAGGGGAAGGCAATTCTAGAAATCTGGTAAATAAAGATCTATTTAAAAGCGCCTGATCGAAATGTAGGGAAATCGATCAAGTTAGCTTTCAAAAAGGAATCTGCCTTAACTTAAGACAAAAACATTGAAGATTTTATATATTTTTAAACCATTGTTTTTTATTTGTATATAAATTTATTTTAATTGATATGGATGTTAATGGATACGTAATGGTAACAGGACTGAGTGGAGTCCAATTCGGTCTGTAATCATACGAGTGATTAACAAAATCGGACGACCGCGTAGCGGGAGTCCGATTTGTTTAATCACGAGTATGATTACAGACCGAATTGGACGACACGAAGTTCTGTTACCAATTAATCATAACTTTAACAAAATTTGTAATATAATAGGCTATTTTTTAAATCATAACACAAGAAATTCGAAATTTTGTTTTGCTAGCAGTGAAAAAAAAAAGGCTATTTAAGCGCGCGGATGGCGCGTACTGTCCAATTACTTAGGCATGACGCGTACTGTCCTATTAAACTGTCCAATTAAGGCTGAAATCAAGGCAGTTGATAGCCAATCAGATTTGACAATTTTGTTATAGTTATGATTAAGTTTGTAATTAGTTTTAATTTTAATTATAAGGTAGTAATTATTTGGTAATAGTAATGGATACAGTTTGTAATTAGTTTTTAATTATTAATTAATTATGTAAAGGTCCACATCAGCCTAATGCTGCTATTTTATTTTTGACCTTTGTATGACCTTTGACCTTTGTATGTATGTAAGACGGGGTAGTAAGCGATTGATGATTAATATTCAGGGCGAGGGTCGATTTCAAAATACGTCCTTTTTTTTCTGTATGATATCAGCCAACTTGCAACGAAGTATTGCAAGACATTGAAATTTTTTCGATTCTTGTTATTTTACCAACTGTGCAGTTCGAACTCGTTTCCAAATTGTTCCAGCGATAGATACAACAACAACAACAACAACAACAAGACAACAAAACAGTAAGCTTGCGTACTGAGCATAGAAAGGTAGAAAAAAAGAAAGATATATAGAAAAAATATATGAAAATCTGTATGGATCACACTCACTGTTGAGAAAATGGCAAAGACATGGAATCAAAAACGGAGAAAGTGGAAACACCATAAAGCAGATTGTTGATATTGGAAAGACAGAAAGGCGATAATTAAGGATCCATTAACATTTCGTCTTCGTTTGCGAGGTCGCTTTAAATTTACTAGTTTTGCGGGTTTTTTTATTGAAAACGATAAACAGCAAGAACGTACAAACAAACCGGTAAATATATGTGTTTTACTGTCTTACAGAAAAGCCGTTCATGTCATGCACTCGGCCAGTGTGTGGATACTCTCGGTGGGTACAAATGCGAGTGCAAAGAGGGTTACTATGGTGATGGCGTGAAAAGCTGTGTACTTGCCAACGAATGTGAACTTGGAATCCACAAGTGCCACAAAACCTGGGCTACCTGTGTCAACACTCGCCAAAGCTATGAATGTCACTGTAAAAAAGGCTTTGAAGGAGACGGACGAACTTGCAAGGACATTGACGAGTGTGCAAAGAAACAACATAAATGCAATCGGAAAATAAGAGGTGTTGAGTGTCTTAACACAGATGGATCGTACAAGTGTGTTTGCGGTAAAGGTTTCTCTGGAGACGGGAAACAGTGTGTGGATATTGACGAGTGCAAGCGTGGCTCTCACAACTGCGTTAAGGATGCGATCTGTGTAAACTTAGATGGAAGATTCTCTTGCAAATGCAGAGCAGGTTTCTGGGGAGATGGAACGAAAAAATGTGAACGTAAGCATTGTAGAATATGCTATTGACACAAAATTGCTCTTACTTACACTTGTACAGTCGTAATCGATAAGTCATCTCTTGTGGAAAAGCGTTGGAAGGTCTTTTATTCGTTTTTAAAATATGTTTTTAGAGAATTTTAGATGCTACGAGGAGAACGAGTACGAGTACGGGATTTTCTCAGTATTAAGTAGTGCACGCGCGTGGGCCAGCGTCATTTTGGCGGGAAAACGTGATAGCTGTCGTCATTCTACTACGTGTTTGGCGAGAATGTCGCAGTGGCGGTAAAAAATTATCAAATGTAAGAAGTTTTATCATTTTGCTATCGGGAGAGGACTTGACCTCCTTTTGGTGAAAAAAAGTAAAATGACGCTTTCCGGGGTGTCTTGTTTAGAACACGCAAAAAAAATGTAAGTCAAATCTCGTACTCTACTCGTTCGTCCTTAAGTCTACAACTCTCTACTATCCACTCCCCTCGGGGCTTTTCAAGGATAATTTACAACACTGGTTGAGGAACATCTTCCAGACTCCTCTTGGTGCAGTTTACTAATAATAAAGTAATGAAAATGATAAGCCCAAATATGATAGTGCAAAAAAGAGGAGGGGAGGGGTAGAAAGGCCCTAACACTAAAGGGAAACGCCCTTCTCCCCACTTTCCTCTGCTTTTCCCTCCTCTTTGGACGCCTGCCACGCCCTGCAGGCTACAAGTGAGAGTGTGCGTGTTCTTTAACCACTCACAGAATTTATTATGCGTGCAAGGGGTGTGCCAAGACAGGGTCTACGGTTCTATTGTCCTTATTCTAGAAGACTAAAAAGTCTACCCGTTTGTAGTTGCCAGTGTTTAGCACCTTTCGCACTTTCGCCTCGGTTGTTTCAAGACCGGCCCTTAGGGAATAAAAAAACGAAATCTAACTTAAGCCGCGGTTTAAAGAATCTTTGAACCTTCAGATCTCTTTTTTGGTGGGTTGTTCTAGTCTTCTCTATATGCTTTCATAAAACTGTTCACAATAAATGATGTTTAGATAAAATCGTTGGGCAAATTGAGAATAACTTAGAACGCGGTTTTGCTAAACACTAGCTAAACTACGTTTAAATATTTGGTTCTTAGAGTATGTTCCGTCGTGGTTTGAACCAGCGGTCTCCCGTTCGGCAGACTGGTCCTCAACCAATTGAGCTAACTGGGCGGCCGTCGTTCAAAGAAGCAGTTTAAAATGAAAATTAGATACTGGAATGACTAACCTTTCTGAAGTGTGTATTATTCCCCTTATGTTGTAGCGTTAACTGAGTGCATGAGGAGATTGCCGTATTGTGATGTACCCAGAGCGGTTTGTAGCAACAAGACAAATGCATCTGGGAAAACAACATACCAGTGTTTTTGCAAATCAGGTTTTACCGGTGATAACAACAATTGCACTGGTAAATACCATTCATTGTCATGTTTATAAGCTATTTCGTAAATGTTCATAGAAAATTTAAGTAAAAATATACCGTAAAATTCCTGAAACAAGCCTTTCCCGTATACATCCCGTCCTCCACCTCTCCGAAAAATAAAATGGAAACGCAAGAATTCTTGCTTTTATTGAAAGTTCTCCCTTGATATTAGAGAGCTTAAGCAAAGACGTTTTTGAGCGACGCACGTCAACCGGAAGTGAGGTTTTCTCCCTTACTATATGCCTTGACGCTAAGAAATTTGTATTGAAAAGTTTCTTTTCTCTTATAAGGACGATTTACCTGAGAGTTTGAACCAAACCATCGCCTAATGATTCAAAACGTCCACTTCCGGTTGACGTCCGTCGCTCAAAAGCGCTGTTGCTTAAGCTCCCTATTAGGCAGCTTAAGCAACGACGAAGGCGACGGTAACGAGCACGGCAAAAAAGCAATAGGTTTATATTAGCAGAACAACCTCTTTGCACGCATATCCGGCTTTATTGTACATTTTGTTTTGCCGTCGTTCCACGAATACAACGTGAAAATGCCTAATTTCACGTTGTGTCGAGAACGGGAACACAAGACAACAACTTTCTTTTTATTTTCCTGAACTTTGATACAGTCCCTTAGAACTCGACTCCAAGAGAATTTGCTAGCATTTGACGAATTAAACGAGATGGAATAAGCGTGATAAAGTTTGAAGCAGCGCGAATTCACTTTTTAAGTGACGATTTCGTAGCCGTCGCTGTCTTTGTTTCTTAAGCTCCCTATCAATCCCCGGGAATTGCCCTGGCAATTGATGGTGCGCAGGCTGGGTTTATTCGTTTTATTATTATTTTTTTACATTGTTTTTTCTATTTTTTTCGCCACGTTATTAAGACATAGTAATAAATTACAGGAATTCGTTACAACATGACAAGAAAGCCCAAAGTGGGATTTCCCTGTTAAATTGGGTTTACCTCGGTGTAAGAACCTGTGAACATTTTCTTTGTTTCGCACCTTTTGTTTTTCTAGGTTCTATTGTGCTGACGTCTTTGTTTTCTTTGTTTTACGTCACCCGTGAGTTCAACAGGTTCTTACACCGAGGATGAGCCGTTAAATTACACACAAAAGATGAACTTAAGGTGTTTCGTTATAGTTTTTCAAGGGCCATACCGATATTTTTCAATCACTTTTAACGTGATTTTATCCTTGTCTGATCGCTATAAAATTTTAACTAAGAATTGATTGTAGATTGAAATTTGTCAAAGTATAGGTTTTAGTAAATTCGAAGACTTTGAAATTGATAAACGTCTAATTTTCCGCGATCGAGATCAGGTACTGATCATGAAAATCCAACACTAGGAACTTAAAGTTTGGTGTTTAGCAAATAATCTCCGTAAGAAGTAAAAAATTCTGTATGTTTGAATTCGACTAAAACGAAAATATATCTCAAACCTTAAATTTCAATAGTCGTGATAGATTATTTAATAAAAACGTTACAAATGACTAGAATTATTCTTAAGTAGCGTTAAAATATTTCCTTATATCAAATTTCGATGCTAGGAAATTTTGGTGTATTTTCGTTCTTGCGATTTTAAAAACTAACCCGTTTTCTCAGCACCTGTATAAGTGCAACTTCATTCAAAATTTGGACTTTTAGCGCTTTTTTGTATATCTCTGATACAACTCGAACGAATATTTGTAAAATCTCTTCACATAATCTTCATAATGTATATAATAATGTCTGAAACTTTCATTAGGATTGATACACTGTAACACCTTGAAATTTCAAGACAAACCTATCCTACGAACGGGTCAAAAATCCGCGCTACAACATTTACTGTTTTGTCGTTATGCTAATTTTTTCCAAATTAATGCTGACAATACGTATATCCATGACTCGTACATTTCAGTGTGAGTATTGTCAATGTTTGACATTGAAAAGGTGCGATAAATTCAAACTAAAATGTACATATCATGGAGGTGTGTATAGTGCGCACTATTTTGGAAAAATTAGGCTAGCATAATTTTCGACAGGTTCGTCTTTAGTGTTGGATTTTCAGTAGCTTGTCTAGATCGCTCAAAATTTGGCTTTATCAATTTCTAAGTTTTTGTTTATTGTTGTCATAGTAATATCGATTTTACTTAAAACTACATTTTCCCAAATTTCAATCCATAGCCAATCACTGGTAACAATTTTATAGCGATCGGACAAGGAACAAACCACTTTTAAGGCGATTGAAAAATATCGGTATGGCCTCTGTAAAACTGTATCGAAACACCTTAACATTAAGAGTGTGTCCATGAGAGAACCAGGCAGGGGGTGATAATGCTCAAATCACGGATTTCGCTCAAACTTGGCACAATTGATGGGTTTGGTGAGATATTAACCTCGACAAAAAATAAGGTCGCAATATTGAATTCCCTGGGATTTACAGGGACCCCCCCCTAAAAATCACAAAATCTACTCATTTTTGCATAATTAATTAGCTAACTTTGGTTTGGCTGTTCAACAAGTACAAAAGACAACTTCAAACCTAATCAACTTTATCATCTTCCAAGTCTATCAGACTTAATCCTCAGTAATTTATTTTTACTCTCTAATTCGATCTCTTCCTATTATTTAGCCTAAAGTAAGGTCATCTTCTCACTGTTTTGACCAAACCCTAAATTTAAGGTATTTTAGTCGCTAACATCTCCCATGAGCAACAACCTATGCACTTAATTCTCACATATTCTTTGAAAGGCATCTTTAAGGTTATCAAATCAATCCTAAAATATTTGGGCAATCTCATACTTTATCAATAATGACGTATTATGTACATTTGACTTGACGCTTATTTGTCATTTGACCAAAATTGGAAGAAACGTAACATTCGTTTTTTTAAACAAAAATAACACAAAGTTGGCGAGAAGTCACAAATCAGATGACTCATTATCAATACTAATAGCGGAATTGTTAGAAAGTGTCACCTGAGGTATGTTTTCTGTGTTATTTATGGACGTTTTGATGGATATTTTCTGGAACGCTTGAGTAAACACAAGTAGCAAAAGATTTGGTTCAAAACTTCGATCGGTCCAACTTGTAGGTGCTACAAGACCCAAAAACGATAAAAGATAGTGAATAAATGTTACATACACGTCTCTCAGATGCTTTAGTCCAGGTTGGCTGCTCCAGTTTCGCTGGTCCTCTGTGGCGTTACTCTGCGTTACTTTGTGACGAGGCAATGAAACATCTTGAAACATTGTAAAATTAAAAGTGTCGGCTTTTCATCGAACATTCGAAGTCTTTGACATAAGTTGTAGTCAGAGGGAACAAAATGATTCTCAAAGGACAAGAAGGATCACTGACAATCCGTCTATATCTATGGAAAATAACCACCTGCTCGAACACCCTCCATCTTTGTGACTTTAGACTCTGCCTAAACGATGGAATCTGTTACGCTGGACTACCGGACTACGGAATGCGGAATACACTATCTATTGTTTGTACGCACCAATATCCTGTTATAACTGGTGTGTTGAAAATAGGTTGTGAAAGTCGTGTTACTTGAAATTTTGAGTTTATTCGATGTTGACGTTAAATACCATGATAATAATCGTCCATAATAGCCCTTTTTATAGTCAGACCGCAGGCGCGGATCCAGGGGAGGTGAAGTGGGTGAATTTTCACCCCCCTTTTTGTGAGCTCCCTTCTTTTTTTTTTCTTATCCCTCAAATATTGAAATAATATTTGATTTCTCTGATTGAGGTGGAGAATGTGCATAAGCGATGACCGGTTCTACCAATCAATATATTCATTTTGAGCCCACAAACACACTGTCCAGCATGTAATCCAAAACCGCCTCGTTTCCATGCTTTAGCGACGTTGCGTTGTCGTCGTCCAGGTCCTCAAACACCTCAACCAGGCTTTGGTTCTATTACATTATTACAAAAATGCACCCCCCATTTCAAAATCCTGGATCCGCGCCTGGACCGTGCCATGCAATTTTCGACAATTAATTACTTGCCATTGGGCATACTTACTTACTTACTTATATTTTAATCCTTGTAGTCTTTACAACTATACAGGATGGTATCTGTATCTGGGTAAATTATTGACTGCAAAAACATAATAATAACCGTTTAAAAGTGTTGAGGAAAAACTTCTGAGGAATACAAAAGACCCAAAAGGGGGCACTAATACATTGCAAAAAAAGTCGGCTAGACTTCTTTAGTTAGTCAAGGAAGGTGTAAATTAAGAACAGTTTTTTGAACACAGACTAATACACAATATTCACTCAATTCTCATTTAAGCTGTCATTTGCGGATTCATACAGTATAGAAGTTCTCTTAACGGACACTCTCGTATATAGCGAATAGCTCCTACTTATGACCACCATCACAAAACCTCGTTTCAACTCCCACACAGACTCTGCATTTTTACATTCCCGTAGGCGGCCGCGGACACTCAAGGGTTTACCGGTGAATTAGATGTTAGCTTTGATTTAAAGCTCTCGTAAGCAGACACCCGGAAGAAAATCTTATCCGCCTCTGAATGTTGCGCTTTTTTTATATATATTATATCCACAGTCATATCGCTGTTTGTCACTGTTATGAATCATTCTTATATATCCGTTTCAGAGTTACCGTTTTTTCACATATAAGTCCGGTTACACTTGAAAATACAAACTGAATTGTATGCCTTTACCTTATTGTATGCCTTTACCTAATTTCAATAATGCAATGGTCTGATCTTTGCCTTCCCTGTATGTCCTGCGCTCCTCGGAGTATTGGAGTAACTTTAGAAACAAAATAGATTTGTCTATAGTATATTGTAACTTAAAAATTGCATCAGTACATTCACTCCAAAAAGTAGATGTTTCCGCACTTTTTCTCGTTAGAGACCTCCTGCAGTTCGACTCTAGTAAAACCCTAATTTTCCAAGAGCAACCTCACGGGCATTATTTACTGGGTGTCTTCCAACCACGCACGGACCGGAACATCAAATGTCTGTAACTTAATTGTTGTGTCTGTCCATAATTCAACATCTGCCTGCCTCAGCAGGGCACACTAACCTGGGCACTACACTGGTTTTGGCGCCCCAAGAGTACGCAAAAAGGCCCTTCCGACGATGTCTAGGATGAGAAAATTGACCTTACCTTGGTAGGGTGAGAAATTTGAAGTCAAAGTATCGCACAGTTGAAGTAGCTCTTGAGGGAATGTGGGAAGGGTGTTAAACATATGGAAGCGGTTGTTTGAGAAAAAGATCTAACTCAATGTGAAAGTGTGGTGTATTTTGAATCTACTTGTGAACATTACTGCTATAGTTAGGCTTTATAAGACCCCCAAAAGACCGTACTAGGTAAAAAATTCAGTGTTTATGACAGTCAAATCTGGTGCCAGCAGGGTAGGGCATTTGTACCCATTTGGCCACTCCCCCGGGGAGTGGGGGTTCCAGTATGAAAACAAAATAGAATTCTTGTCGCAAGCTAATCTGGACGTGTCTCACGCTTTATTTGTCTCTTTGAGCTGGTCTGCACCAAGATCCGGCTTCACTTCGCTGCTATTTGACGTGCAACTAAAATAGACAAATATATTTCTTTCCAAAACACGAAAGAAAAGCGACTTCTATCTCCGAGTTTGAAAAGAAATGGGATCATTTATAATCACGGTCTGAATAGAGTTGCCAATAGATTTGGAATTCTAAAATTTTTATTAGCATACAATAACAATAAAATTATCTCAGAGATTGTCGGAAAGCCATATTTTTCATATTTTGTTCACTGGAATCTGGCTCCTGGCTCCTGACTCCCGATACGATGTTTCCGTATGGTGGCCAACCGCTGCTTAAAAATGCGGGCTCCAGTTAATGTCAAAGATGGCGGACGGATAACATGTGAATTGAGCTACGACAGTGGCAGAAATAATTCTTTCCATGGATTACAAATCGGCTTTCTACTTTTCGTATTGTTTTCTCCTAAAACAACTTGATTTGGATTTTTATGCGTAAACTGATGGCTAAGGAATTTTAGTCGTACAGCGAGTCATGACGCTGAACTACGCTGAACTAGGCATCGAAGGTGGAATGGGGAACAAATCCAAGCGGGCACAAACTAGCAGTTGCGACATCCAAGAGATACGTATATGGATTTTATTGACCGTTTATATTGTTTTTAGGGCGAAATTATTAAAGTAAGTAAAACTGTGAATTAAATCTTTGTATGTTGTTTTTTCTTGAAAAGATCGAGTATATAGCTATCAAAAATCATCGTTAGAGTTTGTTGCACAATAATTTCAACAATTTTACCCTTATTAATGTTAAATCATTGTCTGATGAGTTTTTTGTTCGATTTCTCCTCATTCAGAGGCAAACGCACGAATATTGTGAGGGCCTGAATTTTGATGAAATATGCAAAAGTCGTTTAGTCACATGAACAGTTTATGTCAACACATGGAAGAAAGTGAATTGCCCAAACTTTTTATGATCTTTTTCAGAACTTAGGTGATGGCTTTAACTACTCATACAAAAGTTATAAAGATAAGCTGTTGCTCATCAGAGATATTGGGGAATAAAATACCCTAATTTTATGACTTACTCAGAACTTGGAAATGATGACCCAACTTAAGGGGACTAAGAGGGGGGAAATCGAATTGGCGACTTTAAAAAGTTTATTGTGCTTAAAGTCTTATGAACTCAGATCATCTCTCAGTGCATTTAAGTTCCAGGTGGCTTTTCTGTTTGTTGCACTGGCATCGTAAAGTTACCTAATTAATTATGCATAAAAAGGGCAAAATGGCGATTTTTACAGGGGATGTCCGGATCTCCCAGGGAATTTAATATTTTCAACTGAAATTCTGTCACATAAGTTAACTCCCGGTACCTAACATTTGTGCCGAGTTTGAGCGAAATCGGTGATTTGAGCATTATCACCCCCTGCCTGGTTCTGCCTGGTTTTCTCATGGACACACTCTTAAATTAACTCAACGGCGAAGGCAGAGTAACAATAATACGAAAGAATAGGTACATAAAAAAAGATAAAGATAATCACAAAGTTGACAAAGGGGGGTGGAGGGACAGGAAAAAGTTAAGTAGGAAGGTGTTTCTTCACTTTTTTCTTAAACTGAGTTGATGCACTAACTGAACTTAGAATGTCTGGACTACGTGAAGAGCGTCTTATGTTAACTCTGAACTTAGGTTTTCTCTAAGAAACACAATATAAATGGAATGTACAGTACCTTGGTATTTTATTTTTTCTTGGTTTAGCCCTGTGCTTCTAATTGAAGTCAATGCCCTAATTTATCATTATTAGCACATTTTAGTTGAAACATTTCTAACCCAAATTTCCCTCCAGTTATAAGCCCGCCTGTTTTAGAAACGCAATTTCCTTGTTATAATTAGTCCCTAAGTATATAAGACTCTTCGAGTATAAAAAGAACGGCTTTTAGATGTGGACTTATTTGCAGGATATTATTTAAAATTACGTTCGTTTTAATACGAAAACCACAACTATACATAATGGCATACACCTTTATCTTTGCAAGCAATGAATCTTTCTTTGAGCCTAACTGTAGGCAAGAGCAGACGCGGTTTTTCGTCGCGCGTTTTCCATCAAATTGTTTTTTTTTCCAACGAAATCTTCGCATATCAATCCCATACAGAATCTCATTTTTTGTTCTCAAGATATCGACGAGTGCCTTAATAAAGACGCTTGCTCAAGGAATGCTGTCTGCACCAACACCGCTGGTGGGTTTTCCTGTCGTTGTAAGAACGGATTCGAAGGAAATGGTTTCAAATGTTCAGGTAGGTAGTATCTTTGTGTGTATTCTACTCACTATATAAACTGCATTGGTATGCCAGGAATCAGTTACCTTGGAATTAATAATTAAAAGAAATATTGCATTTTACGTTTTATTCACCCCCAAAATCCGCTCAAGTTTTTTTTAAGCGGAAATCTCGCAGTGGTAGCTAAGTCCAGTCTAAGAGGCTGTTTACTTGGGGGGAGGGGGAGGGGGAGGGGGAGGAATATCCTAGAAGGCGGAACAACTTTACGTTGCCTTACATGCAGAAATTTCGGTCTGTGTGGTGCCCAAGTAGAAAAGGATCAAGAAGGAATTAACAATGACAGGCGACAAAAACAAAAATGCAATTTGGGATCTTCTACTCTTTTTACTGTAGTTATAACTACCTTTCAGCAGAATAATTACAATCATCAGATTGTACTGACGCCAAACGAAATTTTCAGCCTAAATTGCCGTGGTTACCCATGCATTAAACAATCCGCCGCAGCAGTGGTCGCTTTCGTAGACGATCGCTGCCATTTTCAAGACACTTAGAAAATTTGGACCTTTTACTGGGAGTATTTGTATTAAAAAGAAAGAAGATCGCAACTCAGGGTCAAACCCTGACCTCGAGTCTGAACTTTTCGTATTCCAATCTCTCTCCCTTACCACTACACTACCTTGACCGACCCGCCAAAAATCAGAAAAATTCAAGTACATAAACTAGCAAACTGTTTTTTTAACTGATACATCAATAACAGGTGACCGTAGCCCTTTCCGTAACTTTAACGTAAATTCAACTTGGGTTTCAACGTCGTTCTCTCTGAGACTATTCAAAAACGTTTTATTTGCCTTATTGTAACATAATCCAGGCAGTTCATTACATCAATCACGACTAAAGGCTTGGTTACCAATGGTGGTATCGACGGTTAAAAATGGCAGACCGTATACGAAAGGGCAATAAGCACCACCGCAATTTTTGCCTGGTTTGTTTCTAGTACTAGGATCTTCCTAGCGGAAGCAGTTTACGTAGTGTTATAGGGTATGTTTTGTGCACTCTAGTCCTTAGGTAGGCACGTATTCTGTATTTATGACGGCGCATTATGCAACCTGCTTTATAGTATGGAATTTTAAGCTCGAAACTTTGTACAGTTTTGTATCCCACTTAATAAAAGCGTATAAACATTGCCTTTAACATTGGTCTGACCTACGGAACTGATTTTCAGGCAGGTCTGAAATAGTGTATTGATTTTAGGGTCAGGTCTAAAATAGGGTATCAAATTTTTGATCAGATCTGAAATAGGGTAGGGAAAATCACAGACTTCACAGTCTGAAATAGGGTAAGGGTTTCAGGAAGCGTACCACACACCCTCACCCACCCTAGTGCTAGGATCTATCTCCCCCTATTTTAACAGCACCCAAATTTCCTTACTGCCTTTTCTCATCTTATACTTTGCTTATTCTATTTGAAGATGTAAACGAGTGCTTTGCCAATAAGGCCATATGCCCTCTAAACGCTGACTGCATAAATATCCAGGGGTCTTTTCAGTGCAAATGTAAAACCGGGTTCAAAGGAGAAAATCCATACAAGCAATGTTTAGGTAAGAAAGTTCATAAAACAGCCTTGTATTTAAGGCTCATAGGTATGTGTAGCCGTCATTAGGGTCGTCACGCAGCGCCCCGCCCAGAGGAAGCGTTGCGTGACGTCCCTAATAACAGCTGCGAAAGAGACCAAGGTATGTGCGGCCCCGGATGAGTTTTGATTTGAAACTGGGTTCAAATTTTTAACTGGAGCGCTCTCTGAAAGTATCAATGGTAAGGTTTGTCTGTAATTGATTGTTTTTACAGGAGTTGTTGTAAGTAAAACAAAAGTATCTTTTGGCTCTTGAGTAGTTCGATTCGATTAATTTGAAGCCTCTCTCAGATAGTAAACCAAACTTGAGGATTTCCTGGTTAGGCTGGGACATAGGGTCATGTATCCGAGGCTGCACGCTGAACTAAATAATCTGGTATAAATTACGAATCAAATTTCGTCGAATATGGGACAGGTCTGAAACAGAGTGGGGAAAATTCTAAGTCGTTGCCTCATTTAGGGGAAGGGTTCCAAGGAATATGCTTTCGTTCTAAGCTTTTTTTCCCCAAGTATCCCCCGAAAAACTTGGATCTCGGTGTCTCGTCGTTAGCCATTTAAAAAGCCGAGTCATTGCTCAATTCCATATAATGTTTCTTGGGTTCTTAAGTTGTAGTCAAAACTCAGATTTGTACCATGCAACATGGATTTCGTAATTTAAATCTGCATTCGGATATACCTCGGATTCGGAATCTTTCGTCTTATAGGGCGACGGATACGAAAGTGCTTGTAGAGAACTTAGTCGACGCGCACTTCAACAGCCATGATGCCCTGGCTCATGTTGACTGGGGTATTCACTGCGAGTGGATAAATTTCTATATAATGTTATGATGCAATTACCCTTTTCCACTGGATAGCGCCCTTCAGGTTTTCTACAACTGAGGCCAAGAGTTGTTGCCTTAGTGTTAAATCGTTAGCTACGAATCGTACCTTAAAGGACCCAAGGCCATGCGCTTCCTATCCACATGTCCCTGCGCCCCTCGTAAAGGCAGCTTTGGGTTGCTAAGGGTGGTTTGAAAAGAGTAAAAAATTAATAATAATAATAATAATAATAATAAGCTGCGCATGGATTGAGAGTAGAGCCAAGAAAGATGAGGAAAAGACTCAGAAGACTCTCAAGTATGGGCCCATAATGCCATAATGTGGGAGCTGAAGCAGAGATACAATGGTTTCAGGGTTGAACAGTACAACGTAATAATTGAAGTACGGGGTGGTTACTCTAAACACCTAGAGAAGTCGGTGAGGAAGCTACTAGGAGCGAGAGCAGGGAGCGTACTTGAGCGGATGCAGAAATCGGTCATCTCAAACACTTTGAACACTGCCAGAACATTTAAGATAAATACTTAGTTAGGGAGCTAAGGACTCCAGTTTTTAGGTTTTTTTTTCTCTAGAAATCCAGAAACACAAGTTTGCTGATGTTTGTACTTAGATTTTTTAGAGTATTAGAGTTTGATATTATTCTAAATAGGCTTTTATTATAGATAACCACATTATGATGGCCTCGTTTAGGTAAAAAAGAGATAATGAAAGTATAAAAAATGAAGAATTTTCTAAAAAGGCTTCTAGTAGAGATAATTATATCATCATGTCTTTGAGTAGGTTTTACAGAGTATAAGAATTTAATAATATTCTAAATTGGCTTTTTAAGTAGAGAGATTCATAGCATTATGTATATTAGGATCGTATTATTAAGTATAGCTTCTTAAGTGGTGTAGGTTACGTTATGTGCCCTATACTACTAATAATGTGGACAGCATTCCAAAGTTTTATACTGCGAGATAATAATAATAATAAATTAATAGAATAGTTAAAGCGGAAACTAGTATCTAAAAACGTAATTTTGGATCTAGAAATTTAATAAACCGCTGCTTGGAGTTTTCAGTTAGGGTTTGCTTTAGCAAAAAAGTGGCTCATCGATGTTTTCGTTCTCCTTTCTGTCTAACTTCAACGTAAAGATGTCGATGAATGCACTCAATATCGGATCTGCGACTATGGCCAGACATGTACAAACACTTTTGGATCCTACGACTGCTCTTGCGACCAGGGTTACCATGCGATTAACGCAGAGAAAAATAAGTGTGAAGGTGAGTGTGCTCATTGGTCGAGTGCTAGGCTTTATACATGTAGACCATACAATGGTTCGCGCAATTAATTCTGTTCTTCATTTTCTCTGGCTTTCTGTTTCTCTCAATTTCCAGGGAAGTATTGTAAATCCCTTTCTTCTTCCGACTTTAAAAACTCTTGCACCGTCAGTGATATTTCCCCTAAGGAATATGATTAGACCTAGGAAAGGAAACGCTAATGACCTAGCCAGCCCCATAATTACGTTTTACAGGTTTTGTAGTAGCTTCGTTAAAGCTTTGGAAGATTTAAGGGCACATGTCTACCACAGATTCATTGATCCAAGTTGTTATTTATTCGAGTCTGAGCTTTTTGTCAGCGTACCATACTTGGCACTGATAAAAAAAGCAAAAATTTGTACAAAAACAAACTTTTGAAGAAACAAAAGTTCAAAAAGTTCTGTGAAATTAGGCTTTTTTTCTTTCTACAAATAATTACATAATAGATATGATTGAGTAAGAAATCTTTTTGTCACAATATGGTTACAGACATCGATGAATGCAAGAACCTTACCACGCCATGCGGAAAGTACAATTTTATCCGATGCGAGAACACTGTTGGAGACTATCTATGCCGATGCTATCATGGATTCGAATTTAGTAAGGAGTCAAAAGAGTGCAAAGGTAATTAAGTGTCCAGTTCAGAATACCTTGCAGAAAAAAAGAAAAATAAATATATACAAACTTCCAAGTATACAATTTTTTTTAAGCTTCAAAGTGATCCCGCTCCCCAAAAACAAATGCAATCCATTTAGCTGTATTTTCGATCCCTAAAAAGATTAACTTCAATCCCGTCGCACATTACAAACTAAAGGTTTTCCTCAAACTAAGGAGAATGATTTGAATCGCCGACTACTATGCCGTTCCACCAGAAAACGCTTCCTTAATAACACTGCAATGTTAAAGCTTTCACAGATCATAAAGGGATTCCTTTTGATGTGGATTTGATCACAGGCTTGTTTTTGAGTCACAGAGTTACTGATTTCCCTCTCTGGGCTCTGTATCCATTGTTTTTTGTTTTCTGTTCTGTCAATGGATAATTCGGTCATTTCCCTGCGTTATCCTTTCGAAAGTTTTAATAGTCAAGGATTTGTTTCAGACATAGATGAGTGCAACACAGGCAAATGGCCATGCGCAGAAGAAGCGACGTGTAACAACCAAGAAGGAAGTTTCAGCTGCGCATGTCCTAAAGGTTACCATGGAGATGGTGAATATTTCTGCGAAGGTAAGATTCGATCGATCATTACAAATTACAGAGGAGCTCTCGACCGAAGGAGTGTCAATCTGCTCATGGCTAAATGTTGTCAGCTTAGGCTTCAGCTACTTTTTAAATGTCCTTATCGGTCAACAACGTCTGTCCAAACCTTTAATGTGGCAGATCTTCTACATACAGGCACCCTGTGAGCAGAGCCTCTTTTTGTCTTCTTGATCGAGTAGGAGAACAGGAGGCTTTGCCTGAATCACGTCAAACCTTTGAGGTCGCCGCAGCCAAAACTTCTGGACTTTTTTTTTCGTCAAGCTGTTTTTTTCGAGTGCAAGCATCTATTTATTGATAAACCGACGGTCATATCCGAGCCCGCTGTAGCAAGCACACGGCTATTAGGCCTGGGGGTCCAAACTATATCCTAGCAACTTGCATGCTCAACAAAGATCTTACTCAATTCATGGGGAGTCTTTCTCGAGTACACCAAAATCAAACAAGCCAAAGAAAGGCTGTGCTAGCAAGATGAGATACAGGCTACTTGGTCTTATCAAGTCCTTGCTTCTTTGACCAGCTCTTTATTTCATCATCACTTTGCTCTGCTTATCCATCACCCAGGTGTTATATAAGAGCCTTAGGGGTTAAGATATGGATACCCCAAGGGGGTTGATTTAAAATTTATTGATTTCAATTGTTTCTTTGCAGTTAACAGCTCTCCAACAACAAAGGCTGTAAAAACCTGGTCTCTAATGATTGTTATATCTCTCACGTTGTTGAACGTCTCAGGTCGACTGCCCTTGATCACCCAATAATCCTAATAAGCCTATTCAAACACGCTAGTCGAGTTTCGTATTTGAAAGTTCCTTATTTTGTTTTTCAAAAATACGACATCCTGTGATTCAAAGAAAAAGAAAAAGAAAAATTCCAAATTCTTACTTGTTTTCTAATTATTCGAACTTATCATGAACGTTTCAATTCTAAAACTACAGTACACCATGCACGAACATGGACTTAAGACAGAGAAAGTCTTAATTGCAGTATGTAGTCATCTAAGTTTTGACTTTCACTAGAAATCGCCCCTGGTGCTTTTTAACAATCCCTCTTTGAACCTCTAACTAAACATAAAAGCATCAAATAAACCTTTTTCAGCTTGAATTTGAATGATGGCGCCTCAAAACGTTTCCTTTGCATTTCTATTCTTTCTATCGTCTCGTTTATATCTAAATGATGTCGATATATTTAAACAATAAGATCTTCTTTGATTGTAACCATGCTGACCATGGCTCCCGGGGACGGAAAGAAAAGGTCGCACGGAGACCGCTATGGCTATGAGTTCATTTTAAACCCCTAGTTTATATCTCCGTAAATAGTGTCGATTGACATTAACAATAAGAGTTTCTTTAATTTGTACCACCCTATTATGTGGCCTATACGGGGATGTGCCGCTGGACAGGGTATGGTTTTTTTCTCTCTGTCTTAAACAGGGTCAGGAGCCTAACAGAGTATATAATTTTGTGTGAGTGATTTGTACTCCAAAAGCGATGACTTGCGCGTGAATTTGCTCTACCTAAAACAAGATGGAGTGCATTTTATCCCTTGTCCTAAACAGGGTAATAATATTGAAGGTGTTGTTCTAAACGGGGTATGTATTTTGAGTTTTTTTGTCCTAAACAAGGTCAGGGTTTCTAAACCACAGCGCCTCACCTACGCCCAAATATTGGTCGAGAACTCTCCCCCTAAGGGATTAGCTCCATTCAAAATTAGCGATTCACACACAGACAGTCGCTGCCTTTCAATCTTACTTTAAGTTATAAAGTAACTTTACTACTTTTAATTGTCTTATGGAATAAATTTAGACAAAGATAAACAAGCTATCTTATTAAAGGGACTAGTATACAACACTTTAGCAGGGACTTCGCCAGACTACTTGTGGCTTCGTTAGTTACTCACTTTCTTATTACAATAAATTCACATCAAGCTTAAAAGTAAATACTGAAATAATCACCAGGGAACAAGGAGTACATGTTAATTGACCTCCAGGTCTTAATCGCACAGTACCAGTTCTTTTAAAAAGTTTGCATGCTAACGAAGCAAGAGGTCATTGAACAAAATTAATAATCATTTTTACAGGAATTTTGGGGCTTATGAATTTGGTTATTTATTGACTTAAATATTTTTAAACAGCTAGTAAGCCATGCAAATACTACTAAAATTTAAGCTAGCGAAAAAGTGGTATTTCTTTGCTGGGTTAAACACATGTCAGGCATGCTGTGGTTACGAGTTAGGGCTTCATAAGTGCAATACGTTCATGTAAACGTTGTTTAAAGTTATGAGTTTTTAGCTCTTTTGTCCAGAAGAAACAAAACAGTACTAGAAGTAACAGAAGGATTGATTTTTGTAGTACATTTAAGCCCTCAAGTGTGAAGAAAAAGTAGTAGACCGACATTACCGACACAACAGTAAAGCAGAATTTTCAGTAAAAACAAAATGGCAGCCAGTTGAAGGACGTTACAGGTTCCCAGCAGCACCAATCCCATAATAGCGGAGCTCCTCGCGCGCGCGAAGCGCGCGCGTGGACGGAGCCCCATAGCTATACACGCTTTTAATAAGTCTGGGCGCCATCTTGAATTTTCAATGAATGACGTCATTCGCGGAAAGATCATACACGTGGCCAAAATGGCTACCAAAGATGAAAGCTCTGTTGACGTTGATTTTGCAGCATGTTCATGTAAAAAGGAATGTTTTTACTTTATATCAAGAGGAATGTTTTCTTTATGTCTTTATGGGTATGTTATTCGGCGTAACTTTAAAGCTTTAGTTCGAAGATATTCCTAGATCGATGATATCGAAGGCAAACGAGAGGTGATTCAAATGCCAAACAAAACATGCCAATTAAAGTTTTGGCTTAATCGTCGTTGGTTACGTCAACAGACAGAGCTGAACTTCTTCCCAGGTAATCTTTTTATAGACCAATGCAGGTTTTGATACTTTTTCACTTTTTTATGCGGGCCTTTATTCGATTGCCGCTCGTGGGATACTTAGAATGTCTGTAAGGTATTAACAAAAGCTAATTTAATTGAAAGCATTTTCATGTTGCTGTTATGATCCTTTCAAAATGTATGATAATGCTATCTCGATAAAAAGTTTATGCTTTTCATCATCAGTTTTTTATGTTATTATGTATAGGTCTTAGGGTAAGAAAGAAATAGGATAAAAACGTTTATACTCCAGTCGACCCTTGCACAGAATAGGGTTTCACTCTGGGGAGGCGTAGCTCATGATCAGTAATCCAGAAAGCTGCTATCAGCTCGACTCCTGGTTACAGATGTAGCCACTAAAGAGAGCTGGAGCAGGGATGCATCAATTCTTCCAAAGCACTTTACTTACATTTACATTGTTGAACAAGCAACGAAAAAATCCGGAGCTAGGACTCGGAAGCAAAAAGCTATCTGAAAACTATGTCAAAAACACCCTAGAAAAGGGATACAAATTTTAAACTGAAATGACTGTCACGACGATTATTGTAGTCGTATATGGACAACAAATTCATGAAGAGGGGAGTGCTTTAAATCACTGAGGAAGAATGAAAGGCCTCACAATGTTAACAATTTTAATAAATGCTCTTCTACAGCAGGAGGATATGGTTACTGTAATCACATGTTTTTATAATGTGTTTGAATTCACTGAATTCCCAAGAACTAGAATGTGCACAACTCCCACCAGTAGCACAAACCAAGGACATTGGTTACGAACCCTAATTCATGTTAGTTTCAACTAATAAACTGGACACAAGGTTCCGCGTGTAGCCTCTCTAACGGAGGCAATCTAGAGCTGTTGATGGCTCCTTTCCTGAATTCCCAATTGACACTGACACATCAGCTTGAGTGGGATTGCAAATGCCCCTTTTTCCTCAACATCTCTCATTGCAAACAAGGTTTGTTCAAAATAATCTTGTGTCACAGAATGATGTTTCTAATAATATTGAATGGTAAATTGGTATTAAGCAGCAACTAAATATGCTGAGTACATGAAAAGTATTGGTTTAGCATGTATATTTATAAGTAAAATACATACACATTCTTAGAGTGTGGTGTTATCATATCAAGCACAACGCCATTGTTGGCTGCTTAACCAAACCGAAGGATGATAGATAATGATATGGGTTATGGTTTATTAGAAGTACAATGCCCTTTTACATTATGATATTTGACACCTGAGAAGGCATGTTCTGATCCAAGGTTTTATTGTCACATAGTTAAAGGTAAGCCTGAGCTCAAAAGGGACCACCTCTTAAAGTAATTGGGTTGGGCAGGATTAAAGTGGTGCTGTCTTCAATATTCTTTAGAAAAAGGCTGGTTACATTTCATTTAATATTAGGATTTCTTTACCTTCCACCTTTAGTGCTAAAATTTCAGAATCTGTTCAGAAATTTCAGCGTCAGATTCGTGTAAGCTGTGTCGCTCAGCATCATTTGGCTCAACACACACCTCACTCCTGTGGTGTTTACCATATTTGGTTTCCCTCGAATTAGATTCTTGTTCAACTTCATCTTATTTTTGATGTTACGGATAAGGTATGGCTTGTGTACAGAACATCACCGATCGAGGGGAGGCTGCACGTTTTCAAAAGCTACCGACCACTATTAAAAGACAATACAATACTCCCGAACTCATCCCTAAATTGAAAGGAACAGACGATTGTAATTGTTTCTGCACCTAGCAAAAAAGCAATATTTGAAAGCTGAATATAGTGGTACGAATTACAACCCACAAACAAAAAGACTGAGTTACACACCTTTAATGTCGAGTACTTCTCCCTTTTAATTCGCACCAGCCGTGCTTGCTTTTAATACATGCTGATCGCTTGGTATCTTATGTCACATTTCTTAGTGTTGCGTTTGTTATCGAATATATCCCCGTATGACTTGCAAAGATGAAACCACACAACTACGATTTTTTTAGCCTGGTAAAAGGATTTGCTGGTATTTGCTTATGTTTATAAAGGAAAAAGAATGGGATAAAGCGACTCATAATGGTCTGACTTTGCCTCTCGTCCTGACATAGTACTGTCACGCGAGTCAAAACTCAAAGATGGCGGCTGAAGTCTTTCCGCGAATGACGTCATAAATTAAAAATTCAAGATGGCGCCCAGACTTATTAAAAGCGTGTATATAATCTACCCATCCCAGAAAATTTGGTAATCACGTGACCGTACACCGACCGCCCGCCCGCCCGCCGTCCGTCCGCACCACAGGAAAACCAATGTTTACTTTCACACTTTCTAACTACTTTGGGAGCCCAGGAAGCCCAGGAGGAAACTGATTGCACATCAATATTGTAATCAATTGACAGCTGTCAAAACAAGGTATCCGCTGACCAGTATCACCTGACCGTATCGCGGGCTCAGGTGTCGACCCATCGAGGTCGAGTACTTTTTTAAAGTTATCCGCTGACAAGTTACTGGTTTTCAGATGATCGCAGGCTCAAGTTTATTATTTTTTTAAATTTATATGAAATATGCCGTGTTTATATCATGATGACCCCGCACTATTAAGAGTTTGATTTCAAACTAGCTATGGTCGCGAAAATTCAGCAAGTTATGTAATAATACAGGCTAGGAAGACCTTTTCTCACCAAGGTCACGCGTTGGTCACGCTCTACGCCCAATTTTTATGCTCTGATTGGTCAAAATTTGACAGGTGAGTTCATGCGGAAAATTTATGCAACATCTTGAAGCTTGTTTACTTTGACAGCTGAAGCTGACAGAGTTTTGTGTAAACTTGTGATGTTTTTAACTGTCTTTTTCCACTGGATGTACAAAATGAAATACAGCTGCTATCAAGTCTGTTATTCATGGCTGGTTTGTTTACTGGGTTTTTTATTGAGAAATGCGTCGCTTGTCAAAATTCGGTAATTCGTTTTTGGATGGCATCGTTTTCGTTTTTCACCTTGTCTCATGCGCAAGAGGGTTTAAAAGTCTCAACCAACTGTGGCCTTCCTTGATAGCTTTCAGGAACTGAATCTCGAATGGTAAGCCTGAGTAATTATTGTATTTGATGTTTGTTTTTGTTATAGCTAATTTTCATGAAGTCTTGCGCAGTTCACGCTGACAGTTTATGCGGCAAGTTTATGCACGTTTGTAGGATTTGAGTCAATGATCTGACCTAATATCAGGTTTGATATAAGCTTACAGAACTTTAAATAGCCTTCAGATATATTTGCTCACCACAAATAGAAAGAAAACGTTCCGAAGAATATTTAGTTATAAATTTGGTTGTAGAAAGAAAGCTTTAAGCGATTTTGTTGCTTCGAGGAGTTCACCTTCGAAAACAGTAAACACCGCGCCGGGAAGCCGGCTTACCGGTAAGCTTTACGCTTAAAGACTCTGAGGATTTTTAGAGACACTTTAATAATTGCCTTCGTGAATGAAAATTGTTGTCTCTGTAAATTTTTCACCGAATTATACTTCTTTTTTTGATTGTTAGTAGTCTCTCTTGCAATTTTCATCGCTTGTCCGTGCCTTTTGTTTTCATCGTTCATGAACATCGCTTGCAGGAGTACTCAAAAATGACTCGCGTATCAAACGCTTTATAAGATTACACATCGTTATAACTAAAACCATTAAATAGCAAAAAAAAAATAAATTCGCTATTATGTTGAAGCGTAACTCTCTTAAAGCTCATTCAAACACTCGACCAACTGACAGCTCGCACTATAGAAACGAGAACCAGCTGGCCGTATGGGTGATTTTGGAAATTCTTGAACGGTTTTGCTTAAAGCCCACGATTGATCGTCCTGAATATTCCTGAGTGCAATTTGTCTTGAAAAATTGTGAAATACGGTATTCTCTCCGCGGTCTGTATGACAAATAGCACTGTTTCACCTCAAATGTGATGTATAAAAATTATAAAAGGTTGGTTTAAACACCCCCAGATTTGTTGGCAAGAATTTGCAAAGTAAACCTATCGAATGCAAAACATTTGGCGTGATTTGTTTTCCAAGAATTTGTTTTCGAGGCCTAATCTACTGTGATACATGAATGTGGATTAAAAGTTTATTGTTTGATTTAAATTATAATTTATTAATTGGAGCTTCGCTTTTAGCTGTGGCTAAATCTATATATTATGTATATCGCCTTCTAGAGCTCATCCCAGGTTTAATATTAAGTGTTTAACCTTTTTAAGGTTACTCAAAGGAAGGAGTTCCGCAAAAAATAAAATTCTTTGATCAATGGTCAAACGAGTTAAAATGCCGAGCAGCTCTTTTTAGATTTTCTTATAACCCTGGGGATGAAGTTGTTCCAAAATGCCACTTCTTTTGCTCTATACTTCCTCTTTTCCTCGGGCTTCACGTCAAGGGCCAGATAGGATTGGTTTTCTTTGGTAAACGTTGGCCACTTGACAGGAGAATCGCGGCCAATAGGATTCCTGAAAACGAGGCAAAATCAGTTGATAACGATATGACAATAACCTAAGTTTATGATCGTGCGCAGATTACACAAATCTGCATTTGAGAAGTAACGTAATTATTTCAAAAAAGAACATTTACCCCTTTACATAAAAGGCTTGCCAAGGAGACTTTTCGGTTTTCCTTTGCCTTTACGCGCATCTTGCCAGGCAAGAGAGGTTGTCGTCTCCCATGTCCGTGGCCTGTTCAAACGTTCAGGTTGTAGGACGGCACAAACAGATGTGAGCAGGAAGAACGGCGAGGGGGTAGCCGTAAGGGTGACTTGGTGCTAAACTGCACTATCTGAACGCCTGGAACAGGCTATAATGTCCGGAAATGATGTCTCCAAATTGGAAGTGAAATTTATAACAGCATTACAATGATTATAAAATACCTTTTAGGAAATACAGAGTACCGGAAAAGCGAATCTTTATCCGAAAAAAGAGTATCCAACTTAGTTTGTAACCTTTAAATAAACACCTGTTGGTGCTGTCAACGGAGATCGTGTAAAAGGAAATAAGTTTCATTCCATTGACACATGGACTATGAGTATGAGATTTTGTTTATTGTGTCAAAGGTTCCTGGACTACACGTACCTTAAATGTCTTTAACTGATTGTAAAAAAACACACACACACAAACACCCAAACTGACAACAAAAAAGTTAACGAGGTTAGGGACGCCTTTGAAGCCTGTAAAGTGTTTTGACAAAATGCCTTCCGGATCTTCTTACCCGAACTTAGCAAAGTCTGTCCACAGCTTCATGATGTACCTGCTGAGTCCCTTCTCAATATCAGAATATTTGGGAGTGAAAGAGTCTACCAGTGGTGAAATTTGCGCGAAAGGTGCTCCAAATACAAAGCCAATGTCATCACCGTGAAATGCACCTGTCAACTCGGGACGTTTGGAAAAATCAGGTCGATGCTCAAATACGTAGAAATAAACAGACTTTTTAGCCTGGAGAAGAAGAAGTAGTGAAATGATTAATAAAGTCAGTTGGTGCCCCTTCGGTATTTTTTGACAGGTCAAACTACAGGCACGATTACATCAATTTACTGTAAGTTCCAGAATCCTTTTGTTTGTTGTTTTGTTCTACAAATTCGGGTTTTAAAAGTTAGCGGGAGTAAAAGCTAAAACAGAATGAGTTCTGGTGGCTGAAGTCAAATGTCTTTATAGTGAAAATGGCTTATTCCGACCTTAAGAAGTGGATCATTTCCCATTCGGCCTTCAGTTCATTATCTTTTAATTAAATATAACGTCTCACTTAAGTTAGCCGGCGATAAATTTCATGAGTTTACTTTCATCATGGAATCATGTAAAGGACATGTTTCGCCGTACTGAAAATACAGAGTTGTAGCGTCTTCGACGAGTTTGAGATCTTTTTGTTCTCACACTGATAGATCCTCATGTGAAACCAATGCCCCATGAAAGAGCAAGGAAAAAACTATTTTGGGATATGAAATGGAATGAGTTGAAAGATGAATTGACCAGTTTCGTCCAAAAAACAAGTCATATCGATGGTGTGCCCCAAATGACTCCTACTCGTCGATGCAAGGTTCACCGCCAATTTGACCGCACCAACAATGACTAATTTATCCAGGAATCAAATTGAACGTTTGGACCTGGGGGAGAGTCGGGCGGGATTTGAATTTTTTTTGTTCAATTTTTCTGGAGATAACAAAAGTGCAGTTTGGTTCAAAATTTGTGGTGAAAATACCCAGAGAGGAGAAAAGGGAAGTGTGCAAATGCCGCACCTATGCCTGAATATCCCTCTATGTCTAAACTGACAGGTTTGGGGATTATGAGTCAACGTATTGGTTATTATGGCTACCGAGAATACCTCAGCTAAAGCTATTGCCTCAAAAGTCATTGGTGCCACAGTCATAAAGTCACTTTCAAGCGTCCTGTATCTCGCTTTTGTGTCAGAATGATCCGCGTACTGGTACTTAACAAGCTCGTCCACAATTTTGTTGTCTATCTTTCCATATTTAAGGGTTTTTACAATGCTGCTTCTCGAAATACCATCTTGGCTCGCATCTTCTGGCCTTTGAATGACATCTAGAGATGACTCGTGGGTTGTAAACCCCGTCATGATTTCAACATTTGGAAACAGTTTTTGCAAGAGAGAATAAGGTGGTTTTTTTCCTTTCTTGTGATATTCATACAGCTTCTGAGTAGATTCTTCTAGAAAATCACCATCAATCACTGGGTTGCTGAGTTCCATCAGAGCTTTGGCGTCTTTGGAGGAGATCGAAGATTGCAACTGAATGATTTCCTCAGCACTTTTACTACGAAGACAGGTGAGGAGGTTGTCGTCAAAAGGGCAGTTTGAAGCAGCAGCTAGCTTTTGTACTGACTCGTTGGCTGCCTTTCTTGGTTGGTAGGGAGCTGACGCTGCACCGCTTTGCATGATGGCCCTTTGGAACAGATCTTTCGATTTAGGCGACATCAGATGCAAAGCGACACTCGTTGCCCCTGTACCTTGACCAAACACAGTCACTTTGTCTGGATCACCACCAAAGTAGGCAATATTCTCATGGACCCACGTCAGTGCTTGAATCTGTAGAGAAAAAAATAGAAAAATACCGTATTTCTTCGAATAAGCTTTTTTTATTCTGTCTTGTGTCAATTTAATGCAACATTTCTTCACCGAAGCTTGTTACCTGATCAAACATTCCGTAATTTCCCGTTTTGTTTGTCTCAGGAACACTACTTAAGAATCCCAGAATTCCTAGCCTGTAGTTGAACGTCACAACAATGACATTATTGTAGCCTGCTAAAACGTGAGCTGGATATTCAGTGGAGGAACCAATGGTAAAGCCACGGAATTTAGGGGAGGAACTGAAACTGGCCGAACCAGTGCCGTGAATCCACACCATCACTGCCATCTTGCTCTCTGTGCCTCTAGTTCCTGGCACAAACACATTCAAGAAAAGACAATCCTCATTCTCTGAAAAACAACAACAACAAAAACATCCATATCAGTAAAACAGGAATTTTCGCTGTAAGGGAGTTACCTCTTTTAGAGAAATATCTCACGTCTTTTTCTCAGCTGATGATGATAGTGATGATGATTATGATGATGATGATGACGACGAAGATGATGATGGCTCAAACAGGAAGTGCGTCACAAACCTGTTTTGACCTCCCGGGGAGGTACTCCCTTACATGGCCTATACGAAGATATGCCGCTGGACATAGGGTGTGGTTATTAACCTCTGTCCTAAATAGGGTACATAATCTCATGTGAGTCTGTCTGTCACGATTGATTTGATTTCCAAGATAAATTTTGTTTCTACTCCAAATACACTAAAGCCTATAACGTGAAATTACCGATAAGTGGCTTTAAAAAAAGACGGCGTGCATTTTCCCCTTTGTTGTAAACAGGATAATGAAATTGAGGGTGGTGTTTTAAACAGGTTTTGTATTTTAGGAATTGTTTTGTTCTAAACAGGTTCTAAGTCAAGGTGTTTGCTACGTGAAATGAAAGGAACCAATATGACGGAGTGTGGAGTCAGGTAAAGGCATATCTTAAATGTTTTGAGTCCTGACTTGCAGATACTCTTTCCGTGAATAGCGTTCGTTGAATTCATGGATTAAGCTATGAATCTTTGAATCTTTGAATGTGCCTTTTACCCGCTTTTGTTGATGTCTATAAGTACTCTTTTTTTCGTCCGATGTATACTTATGCGGAACAGTCTTCCATCTACTGCTCCTCTTTGCCCGTTTTTAAGTCCACAGCCAAAACCTATCTGTCATCACCCACCATCGCCACGATTAGCCTAATGTGCTATTCGCAATTAACCGATAAAGATTAAAGATAAAGATCGTCCGTAAGAGCTTTGAAAAGCTGGCTCGACGCATCCGATAATACTTTTTTACGCCTCTTACCTTTTCCTATTTCCCTCTTAAAGTTAGGCGTATCAAAGCGCGGTTGTGGACACGCCGATCCGAACTCCTTTGCTGCCCTTTTTCCAGACCAACGTTTAAAGGATTCTGGACGAGCAAACCTCAATTCGTTGACCGGTGGCTTAGCATACGGGATACCGAGATATTCATACACTGATTTGCCATTTGGTAGCGTCTCAAGCTTGCCAACAATTGTACCTGATGTGGTTTTTACCTCGGGAGCGCTGCCATTGATCTGGAATTGAAGGGGTTTGTTTTGTGAAACAAAAGCATTAGAAAAACAAACCGAGGCCAGTGCCGACTATCCTGGCAGACATTATCGGACCAGGAGGACTCAAGGAGGAGAAAAAAAGGAAAAAAAGGTTAAAACTTCTTACCTTAGGAGACGGAGTTGCTTGTGGGCCTAAAATTAACAATCATAGATTCAAGTTACTTCTATTTCTACAGCGGACAGAATGAAAAAGGCATCTTAGTCTAATGTAACCAGAAAAGGATGCAGTTGATATTTGTAACGAAATACCAGTTTTCATTTACATGTAAAGTTTCTTCTATCAGGGTCTTTTTTATTAAAGAGCCACTGCATATAATAATTTTAATAAAAGAACTTCAATCATACCCTCGCTCGGAACACAGTTTGACTCTGTTAAGCCCAGCGGCAGTCTACGGTATTTTGATATAAGAATCGAGGTTTAAAAAAAATTATTTAAAATAAAGAATATTTAAGAAAAAACCTGAGGTCAAAGCTTAGGAAAAGCACATAATCTGTGTTGTGTGTTGAAAATCTGTAAACACAATGAAAACTAGCTAACCAAATATATGGAACAAAAACCTCTACTGGCTATAGCCAATTGTTCAATACTAATGACTTCGAATGATCAATTATCATAAGATTATAATTCTATGTATAGTCTTACTTACACTCTAAAGAGTAAATGATCTTAGCTTCAGATACACGGACGTCGAAGTCAGTTATGTGCACTTCACATACAAAAGTCACAGTGTTACCCGTTGTTTTCTGTGGCAAGGTACGTTTTATTGTCAGGGTGTCCTTGGAAATGCCCAATACCTGAATCCTCTTGTCTTCCAAAAAACTATTTGATGTTCGACAATTCCTATTACGGTCACAGTAACCGATATAATCTGCCGATTCTTTCACTTTCCAAAACAACTCCTTGTATTTTTGGACGTTTTCGATTGCAGCACAGTCCAGTTTCTGAATATCACCTTCATCTCTGATGGAACGTTCTTGCCGTTCAATGACAGAACCTGAAAAATATGTGTCATTATAAGTTTGTGAGACTTCCTTAAAGGGTCTTTCAAAGATTTTCTATAGGATTTTATCGTTGAGAAATTTGATTATTCTGTAAGATTAATCGAAACCGACTCTTAGCTGAAAAAAAGAAAAATTAAAATAATAGAAGTAAAAAAATTGTGGATATGGCCAAATGTAGAAAACTTCATGGAAAGTGCGCGCGGGGAGGGGGGGAGTATTTGGGGCTAACCAAGGTGAAATTTGGCCGATCCCCGCTTTGAATGTTACTTTACTGAAGTGATCCCCCTAATAGCTTTTGATGACTTTCACGACC
Organism: Porites divaricata; assembly: GCA_038088405.1. NCBI lineage: Eukaryota > Metazoa > Cnidaria > Anthozoa > Scleractinia > Poritidae > Porites > Porites divaricata. The sequence continues at coordinate 7,897,416 of JBBMOI010000008.1, forward strand.
CCCCCGTCTTCATTTTGCAAGCAAATTTGAGTGGTCCCCCTCTGAATCCTTCCGGAATTTTCAGCGATCCCCCTTTTGTTCTCCCAAAAATCCCCCCTCCCCCCAAGCGATAAATCATGACCGGTCCCTTACGACATAGCTTTTCAGTGAGTATGTCTCAGTATGTATAAAATAAATAAAGTTAGTTATCAGTCGACGCAACTTTGTTTTCCTTTCTTTGGCCAAGAGCCCACCACGTGACCTGCAAATAATGGTTTGCTCATGCGCAATGTCAACCAACTGTGTTTGGCTGCAAATAATATTCTGCTTCTGCGTAAATAAAACCACGCTTTTCTCCTTCTTGCAAGGCTACCGACCTTGTGGTATCATTTGTCAAAACTTGTTTTACTCGATCGTTTATCATAGTGAGTTAATTGTTTTTTCTTTGTTTCCTGTATTATACTAATACATCGATAGAAATAATGTCGAGGTCTCTTCGAGTTCGCTATCGCCATTAGCCTTTTCCGGAAATCCGCCAGGGAATTTGTCGGGGAAAACGATACTGACGGGAAGTGCCTTTTCAGTTGAGAATCCATGTAGGAGGGGGGCGTTGGAATTTTCGGTTTTGGCCATTTTTAATGTCGGTTTTTCGGTTTTCGCACTGAAAAACTTCGGTTTTTCGGTTTTGTTGTCCGTTGCGGTTTCCGATTTTTTGGATTTTGGTGACCGATGTGCTTGTTTGGTTTTTCCAATGTAGAAGGAAATCAGAGTTACATTTTTGCCCTTACAAGCATGTCTTTTAGAGATTTACCCCTTTTCTAAGATATGGTCGGAGGTTGTTTTCAGCAGAGGCTGATTTTTTTTAGACTCCAGTTTATGCCATCGAAGTCTTTCTAAGATCTTGTACCGCTGGGTGATACGTTGTAACGAAAGGCAATAGTGTCTCTTTACTTCTTTGCTTTAAGCTTAGCGCCGATTGTCTTAAGTCAAAGTTGACCTCTGGCAATGAGTTTTCTATTAATATTTTGTTTAGGATACCCGCGCGCTTGGAGGCGTTGTTTAAAGTTTGCAAGGCACTCTTCAAATCTGTTTTTTTAAGCATTTGTTGTAAGCAATCTTATAATTGCTTCGCCTTTTTAATAATGAAACCTCTTTTTACCCCCGGAGGGTGGCACGAGGTAAAGTGTGTATATTGAAAGGTTTCAGTCGGCTTGTAGTCGGTTTTGATGTCCACAAAAACACATTGGGAGTCCGTGCAGTTTTGTCTTTGACTTCCTTCCAAATTGAAATGACTCCTTGGTAAGGCCCTGCTAAAGACCAAAAAAGTAACAAACTTTGCGCGTTATATTCCTCTATGGGTCTCATGTGCAGTCACATATTAGGCTACTATATGGCTATGTAATTATGTATCTATATTTTACAGTCAATCCAGGCCTAACTGCAATGTGTCTGGATTTTTGAAGGAGGTTTACATCTGGATAGCTTTTTGAGGACGCAAACTTTCCCCCAATGTCCTCTGTTGCTAGTCAATCAAGAATCTCTGTAAATTCTCCTAGATGTGATATTGTTTAGTCCGCATGTTCCACATATCCGCCAAAGTTTGAGATCTAGACTAGGGCTGAAAATTAAGCTGTGTAAATCTTCTTGTGTAAATCTTGTAAATCTTTTGATAGTTTTTTATGCGGTTTTCGGTTTTGATCGAAATCTATCGAGGTTTTTCTGTTTTAGGTAATTTTTAGAGCGGTTTTTTGTAGACCCCAACGCCCACCCATGTAGTCGGCGAAATATATGTAAAACATCATTCCTACCTGTTATGTAATGAAGCAAATTTCCTGTTGGAAGAGCATAACAATATAGCAATTAAACCAAACCCTGTAACAATTTCACTTTCACAGGCAAGCCAATATATATCATATACTTGTTAAAATAGACATATCATATTTATTAAACACTGGGATTGCTACTTTTTCATGTTACAAACCTGTTTCGTGTTGAATTGGCTAAATTTGACTATTTTCTATGGAAAAAAGCTTATTTGAAACAAATTGGTAACTTTTTTTAATACCATGTTACTACCAGTGGCTTTAGTCTGCCTTCGCGAGTCTTCGACAGTTTAATATCAGCTTATTGTTTGGACAGCTTTCAGCATAACTCACTTTAAACAAACAACCTTCTTCAGAGCGTCCTCTATAATTGAAATAACAAATAACTTGGTCCACACTCTTGTAAACCGGCACTGGAAGTGACCCGAGGATAATTAGCCGTTGACAGTCCTTTAACATAACCTATTCTCGGCAAGTTACAATGCAAAGCGACACCTTTCATCTCATATACAAAACTTTTAAACAGATCAAACTAGTCAACCAAAGAAGTCAGTGCTGTTGTAAAAACCCTTGAATGCAGAGGTCCACTCAACGCTTAAATAAACCGACTGGTTCCTTTTTGCCGGATCTCTCATGCAGAGATACTAATGCCGGCCAGATCATTCCTTTATCGGTCATTTTATTGTATAATTATTTACCTATCTATCATGCTATCTATTGTTCTCATTTTTAATAATTCATTTTTAATATATCATTAACCTTTCAAATTTTGGGAGCCATTATGGTATTCTTTTTCGGTGTAGCCGAAATATAAGCCTCAAATGAATCAGCCCTTTGCCGTATTGCCAGCCGTGCATTCACTTTTGCTATTAATAGAGATCGCTTTCACTTGGACACTTGTGGCCCGCCAAGATCGGATTGACGAGACACCACTGTCAAGCCTTCCTAGATCGACCTAGCCATTTCCATATTATCCCTTTTTTTGTAAGTTCACAGAGAGGCATAGACCTTTAGCTACTTTTAGACTGAATAACTTATTATAAACTGTTTTCATAAAATCTTGAAAATATTGTGCTAACGAAGCAAAGATCAGCCTTATTAAAACGAAAGCACTTTCATATCCGTTTGCATGATCTTTTCCAGAGCCAAGATCTTCTGGTCCACTTTCTATTTTTATTCGTTTCGTTCAAAGCATTTCTACGAATATTCATAGTTTCCGGCTTAAATGAAAGGGAAGATATTTTCAAGTTCTCATCTGTGGGTGGCTGATGGCGGATGCCATATCACTAAAGAGGGTTTTTCCTTTCGATATAGCCAAATATATCCCATCGTGATCAATGTATCGAAACAAAATGAGTTGGTTGGCTAAAATTAGCTTTTGGTTAGTATCCACAACACGAATTTACCGATATTAGCTTCTCATTACGGTGTGAAATTGGAATACTAGTTTAACCCATGATTACTTTGTCAACGGTCAAATGATTATGTTGTTCAATTTGCATTTATAATAAGTAGCTTGGCCAATTCCAACACGCAGGTATAACTAAAGCTGTACAGAGGTCTGGGAGAGCATCCCTGGGAAATTTAGAGGGCGAGAGGAAGGGTGGAGAGGTTTGTCCGGGAGGCCCCCCTGAAACCGTAACTTGGCACTGTTCTTATGGGACGAAGAAATATACCTATTTCAGGTCCAAATTGTAGTAAAAAGATCATACCCTTTGGCGCTGCACATTCCCGTTTAGCGCTTATGCAGTCTAAAAAGACCAGAGAGGCGGCTGTTCAGTTTTCTCTTATTGAAGCACAAAGGGAAAAGAGAAAGAGCAAGACCGAGAAGGCAGTATTGAAGGGACATAAGGGGTGCTTTCGACGTGTCCCTATCAGACGTTGGAAGATTGGCAATTGATAGAAACTGTTTCCACTTTGCAGTCAAGGATGCAACGTCCTCTGCATGGGGATAAGGAGTAAAAGTAGTATGTTGAATATGATGACACAGCATTAATTGTCTGAAGCTAATCGGAAATACTAAATAAGGATCATGCCTTAACTTCGTCGACACGAGCGGAACACTTACTTTAATCCAGTTTAGAATTATTGGCAAACATAAAATAACATCAAGTCACGTGCAATGCATTCAACTTACCCCAAAGAAGCAATAACCATAGAGCTGAACTAGAGCTCATGTTGACCTTTTTCTAAAATGATTCTTGCAGTTGTTGAACAAGCTTCGCTGGTGTAATGCTTCGCCGACCAAGAAAAATAAGACCGACTCTGCAAGAAAGAAAAGGAGACAAACTACTTCGTCATCAAGAAGTCGTAAAGTAACCCAAACGGGCCTTTCTCTTTCGAAATCAACTCAGTGAAGCAATCAGGTGTTTCAGAGTGAAAGCGTTTTTTGACAATCTAGAGAACTTAAATGTTGAGTGCAATTTGCACCTACACTGATCATGTTGTTTGAGCCTATGTTTTATTACTGAATCATTTGTGCTCCATACTCTGAGAGAAATAACCCTCAAAGAACAAGTTTTAAACTGCTTCTCTTGTCAAAATGGGTGCGCTTTCCAAGTTTCTTAAGTACTCACTATCACTGCCGAGGTGTAAAATAGTCAGTTTCAAAAGGCAGTTCGAATTCTTGCTTAATATGCTTTGCGATCTGTGATCAATAGCTAATGATGTACGCCGGCTCTTTAATTAATGTCGAGTGACAATTCTTTCGCAAGAAAGTTGTACCACGGTACGGTAGTAGAAATAACTTACAACTAAACTATTTCAAAGTGCATTCATCACTTTGCTTTCCTTGAAACCTCTTTGGCTTGCGCTTCAAGATTGAATCTTCTCTGTCTATGATTTATTAAACGTTACAATAAACTTCTTTTTCATGTTGGGGTTTTTCCCGTTTTCTTCATGGTGATGAGGCACCCCTGCCAATATCGAGCAGCGAAAGAAAATGTAAAGAAAGGCTCTGACGTTAGGTTTTTAGACATTGATTCAGCTAATTTTCGATATGTTTGCTTTGACCAATAATAATAAAGTGATCGACCAAATAATCACAAACAACAGAGAAATAAACTTATAATTCATACTTAGAAAGGAATGAACCGACTAATATGACCAACTTACCGTCTTCTATTCCTTTACCGCTAGTTGTTGACTGCGCCCTAAACTGAAATGACTTTAATGATTCACAAGTGTTTTATATAAATGATCATGTGACTAGTTTACCAACACACCCCGTAACAGCAACATAAATAAAACGTTTGTCACCTATTGTAAAATATATTCAAACAGGAAAAAAAGAGAACGATTCAATAAGGTTAACGACGGAACAGTTTTTGAAAAGTTCCGGTTAGAAAGTAAATGAAACACCACTTTTGAGTCTTTTCGGGACAACCTAGGACCACCTATAATTCAGTGGAAACTTTCCAGGCCGGAAAACGGGATCACCTGAAAAAGAGCGTTCCAGACAGAAATGCATGTTCTTTTTCGTCAAACCCATCTTTAATACCAGTTTTGGTAATTGCGACTCCCAAAATTTTGTTTACTGTTTAGATACTATTCGTGTACTGACTGGCTTTCAATTTACATTGTAAAAATCATAATTTTATTTTGGAGGCGCTGGCCTTCAACACGACTCCAGGTAAATGTACAGTTGCGGAAGAGGGTGCCAATGGAATTAGCCGTTAACTGATATTTGACCAAAAAAACAGTAGTTAACTGATAATTGGCCAAAAAATTGGTAGTTAAGTGAGAAATGAAAATTTAACAGTTAAGTAACATTCTACTCATTAATATACAGTTGAAGCTCGATATAACGAACCTCTATATAACGAAGTCCTCAGCATAACGAACGATTTTCTTTACCCCAGTAATAGCAAAATGTATGGAAAAGTCTCGATATAACGAAACCTCGTTATAGGGAACAAGTTTTGCCAGTCCCTTGGTTTTGTTATTTAAGTAACACTATATTTTGGCATTGATTTTGTTTTCCGTCGTCTATTGAAATGGATTTCAAGGATTGAGAATGGATTAATACTTAGGTCAACAACACGGACTGATTCAGATAATGAAAGTGACGAAGAAGGTGACATTGATGTAGTTTATGGCAGGACATGCATGACCAGGCGAGATCATGACTGGTGCATCTGTATCCTGAGGCTTGTGTCACGTAGATGGTTATACGACTTAATCTAATTTGTACTTACAGCAAAAATCGGTTAATAGGGGTCTCAATAGCTATCGCTTACCCATTTTTACTACTTCGGTTACATAATTAATGTTCTTTTCTATATTTGCAGTTACTTATAAATTGTACTAATGGCGGATGTGAATTCATGTAAATTCATATCTTGATTTTAGTAGGGGGTACCCCCAAAAGTGATTGACGTGCTCGGAAGCAAAGAAAATTCGGGTTACGACGGAATAATATTCGCTGTAGGAAAGTGAAAGTTAATAGTTAACCAAGTTTAGTAGTTAACTGAGAATTGGCCCCCAAAATATTAGTTGACTGATATTTGGCCGAAAAATTAGTACTTAACCTTCTCTTGGAACTGAACCACCAGTTGTGCTAGACGAAGTTGGGAGACTGGGCCTTTGAGGAAAGTGGAATTATTACCGGTTCTTCTTCCAACCGTTGGCAATCTAGAAGCACTTAGATTTGATAAAAAATTCACATTTTCTTCAGTGAAAGGTATAAAGCAATACAAGCAATGTTCTCTCTAAAGTGTTTTATTCAATGAAATTTGCTCGTGTTAGATTTTTCTTGATACCGCTCAGTGTAATTGCTGTAATTCGTTTTTCCAGGCGTTTTCAAGAACTGCTCCAAAAAGGACATGTTCTGTCACGCGCAACACGTTGAAGTTGAATAAAAAATCTCAATCACAAATTATTTCCTTAACTCTAGCTGGGGTCGCCTTAAGTGTCAATCCACATTAGTCAAGCACCACCAAGTGAATTTCCTGACTGCTAGTATCGAAATAACGATAGTGCTGCCTTCATCATTACTAAAAAAAGTATTGACAAATTAAATATTCTTCGAAGTAAGAGACACATTGACCAGCTGATTGACCTTATCAATTTCAATTTGCTTACTTATACATTGTACCGTAACCAGCATTGAACTCATGATGAATCTATTAAACATTTATTTCGTGTAAGACCTGTAACTTTGAAGTGCCAGTCTACAAATCAAGTACATTTTCCACTGAGCACTGAATTTCCTGACAGTCAGTATCGAAATTATGATGGCATTTCGTTCATTACAACTCAAAATGGTATAATTTAGTGACAAATGTGATTTAAAAATAAGAAACATATTGACCAGCTGATTGACCTTAGATCGACTTAAATTTTCCGTAACCATTAAACTCATCGGGCCGGAATGGATAAAGATATGGATTTGATCATGATTCATTAACAGAAAGAGGAACAACCAAGATCCGGCAGGGCGTCCCTAACGTATCAGAAACCGGAAGTGGTTTAATTTTGAAAACTGACTGGTTTGGTCTTTCTTGATATGATTCCTACTCATTTTATTAACTATTGTCTTTAGTGGAGGAGAGAATCTGTTTGTATGCGGTGGGAGTTTATTTTCCTTTAACTGATCAATTGCAGGAGCCCGTTATCAGGTGTATCCAACGACGGTTTCCTCCCAAATGTATTGAAAACACTTTTTAGGCTATCCAGAGTATTTTTAGATCTCTAGAAATGCATTGTAAGCGGCTCAATAAAATTTGCATATGTCCCATCATCCTAGGGGAACTTAGTCTTTACGAAATTACCAGGGCCTCAGTATTGTTTTCTCGAAAATTTTAGATGCAGTTTTAAGTTTTACGAAAGTGAGAATTTTCTGATTCCTCTCCCCATCGCATTTTCGGTTTCCTTTTTTCTACGAAAATAGCATAACCTGGGGACTGAATTGCGTAGATTTGAACTTTAGAAACTTGTAGGGGATTTATTACATATGCTTCGAAAATTGAACATGTCTTGAATGGAACGGCCATCTAGAAATTTTTAGCTTTCCTTAAGCTATACAAAATTCTAGGGAATTTTTGCTTCTCCTAACAGATCGCAGATAACAGCCGCCGTTCCGGTATGCTTTAAAATGTTGCCTTCACTTAGTAATAAGTAGTGAGGTATCAAAAAAGCCTTTTTGAATTCTTATAAAGATCTCTACAGAAAAAAAATAGAGACGACTGAGTGTCTTTTTACATGACTGGCTTGTGTGCACAAAGCTGGGAGTCTGCTGTCTTCTCAGTATCGTAGATCGCACGTATGGCTTTTGACCCTTCTCTAGGGGTGCTTGCAACGGCCTTTGATCTTGCCGCTTTTCGGCTTTCCATGATCGCCTCAGTTAAGAAATCTGTCAATCATTCAAGAACTGTAGCGAACATGCGCGGAACGGGCTGGGAACAAGAAGTTTGTCTTCGCAGCGATTTGACAGTGTGAAGTGAATTCCCTTTTGGTCCTCTTGGTCGTTGCTTTGTTTGCTGTAACCCGTTTTTCTTTCCGCGGTAATGTGGAACTTACTTTTCCCTTTCTTCTAGGTTTGCGTTTCTCATGACATACGGTTTACTTCGCTAAGAACGAGACCAGTGAACATTGATCGTTAACATTATTTTATTAAATTGTTCCTCGATGACTCACTTTACCTCTCCAAATGCAGTCTCTTAAGCTGTGTTTTCTGTGTAGAAGACCCACAAGACTAATACAAGGGCCAACCCTCCAGTAGGTATGGAGAAGAGTTTATATTTTCAAGTGAAAGGTCCAAAATTTATTCTTCGTGATATCAATGCAAAGTGCGGTGGCTGTGAGTCGAGTAGAAGAATTGTTTCGGGAGTTGTTTACGGTTTTACGACACCTTCAAGGGTGCGTGCAAACGGACGCAACATTGTTGACCAACAACTCCCAACGTTGTTGGATGTTATATGTTGCGTCCGTTTGCACACCCTGTTGTATGTTCTTTCGTGTTGTTGCGCAAAAGTTTGAAACCGGTCAAACTTTTCAGCCAAGAACTGCCAATATTTCTTTTGTTACGTGATCGCCGAAGCGTAGCGCAACAATGGTGGATCCGTTTGCACAGCTCTTCCAACATCGTTGGGGCCACACACACTCATTACGCATGGTTTATAAAGATTTATGGGTTGTATCCTTCCCACGATTCACTGTAGGTCCCAACAATGTTGGGAGTTGTTGTATCCGTTTACACACCACTGCCAACACGGACGCAACAACTCCCAACATTGTTGGCGCAACAAAGAAAGAAATGTTGGCAGCAAAAAATGTAACTATGGACTGCTCTTCATCAACCTTCACAGTCCAAACATACACCTTGTTCAAAACTCTAAAGGGTGAACCACCCTATTAATCATACCTTGTTCAGCAGTACATACCCATGTAGGGCTAAGGGTAGTACCGTAGAAAGAACCGTTGAGGGGATTGGGCTCAGGGGACAATAACTTCCTTTGATGGTTCATAAAAAAAATCAATTTTACCTTGTTTATTTAAGTTGTACATCAGAATCCTAACTTACGCAAACAATCGAGGTTGTACATTTTTCAAGCTCCGTCTGATTCTCTTTATACACTTTGCAACACATTCAATACTTCTTCCCATTTCTTATACTTGATTCCTTTGAGGGATTTTCTCAACGCATACCCCTCTCTGATGTACTCACTCTTATTAGCAAAGGGATTAGCCTCTTGTCCCCACACTAAATTAAACCATTATAATCATTTCAAGTATAATCTCAGGACAATAGCTAATATTAATGGTAATTTTTGCTAAAAACAATTTCAAGGAATACTTGCAACTGAAGTCACTACCAGCCCCCTCCCCCCTACTAGTGCAAAAATCATGGTAAGTTTACCACTTACATCGGCAAACCGGTCGGTCCACGGTTTGGGCAAATGCTATTAACAATTCAGGACTAGCAAATTTCGTTTTTGTACACATTTTCCAAGTTTCAGCTGACGAGGAAATGGGTAAATAAAGTAAACATGTCCATGGATAATATCCATGACTTGTCGAGTTTTCAACTCAAAAACCTTTTTCAAATTCATACTTGTGTGATTAGCGCGCGTAAAGCAAAACATCTTGAGGTCACAACTATGTTTACATGCTCTTAGCCAATCAGAGCGCGCGTTCTATATTAGCTGTTTTATAAAATAATACATTTAAGTCCTCAAGTGAGAAAAATATTTATTATTTCTAGACCTAGATAGTACTGACATAACAGTAAAGCTAATTTTTCATTAAAATTAAAATGGCGGTCAGTTGAATGACGTCACCGGTACCTAGCAGAACCAATCCCATAATATATATATTGTCTTGTAGAGCTTATCCCAGGTTTACTAGTGAACGTTTAACCTTTTTAAGATTACTCAAAGGAACAAGATATTAAAACCTACCACCTCGTTCCAGCAAAAAAAGAAAATTCTTTGAACAATAGTTACTCGAACGTGACGCCTTGAAGTTAAAATGCCGAGCAACGCTTTTTAGACTTTCTTATAACCCTGGGAATGAAGTTGTTCCAAAATGCCACTTCTTTTGCTCTATACTTCGTCCTTTCTTCTGGCTTCACGTCAAGGGAGAGGTAGGATTGGTTTTCTTTAGTGAACTTTGGCCACTGGACAGGAGAATCAGGGCCATTAGGATTCCTGAAAACGAGGCGAAATCACTTAATGACGATATGATAACCTAAATTTATGATCATGCGCAGATCACACAAGTCTGCATTTAAGAGGTAACGTAATTACTTTAACAAAGAAACTTTACCCCTCTACATATAGGGCAGAACTTTTATGAGACTTCCCAGGGGGACTTTTGCGTTTTCCTTTGCCTTTTTATTGTATTGGGTTAAGCGCATCTTACAAAGAGAGGCTGTCGTCTCCCATGTCCGTGGCCTGTTCAAGCGTTCAGGTTGTGGGACGGCGCAAACAGATATGAGTAGGAAAAAAAAGGGAGGAGGTAGGGTGACTTGGTGCGAAACTCCACCATCTGAACGCCTGGAACAGGCTATCATCTTCGTGAATGACATCTCCAAATTGGAAGTGAAATGTGCAACAGCATTGCAATGATTATAGAAACCTTATAAGAAATACAGAGTACCAAAAAGGTGAATCTTTCTCCGAAAAAGAGTATCCAACTTAGGTTGCAACCTTTAAATACACACCTGTTGGTACTGTGAACGGAGATCGTGTAAAAAGAAATAAGTTTCATTTCATTGACACATGCACTATGAGTATGAGATTCTGTTTATTGTCTCAAATGTTCCTGGACTAAACGTACCTTAAATGTCTTAACTGATTGTAAAAAGAACAACAACAAACAAACAAACTCTTAAACCAAAACGTTAACGAGGTTAGGGACGCCTTTGAAGCCTGAAAAGTGTTTACTTAGCACAAAATGCCTTCCTGATCTTCTTACCCGAACTTAGCAAAGTCTGTCCACAGCTTCATGATATACGTGCTGAGTCCCTTCTCAATATCAGAATATTTGGGAGTGAAAGAGTCTATCAGTGGTGAATTGTTCGCGAAAGGTGCTCCAAATACAAAGCCAATGTCTTCCCCGTGAAATGCACCTGTCAACTCGGTAAGTTCGGAAAAATCAGGTCGATGCTCAAACACGTAGAAATAAACAGACTTTTTAGCCTGGAGAGGAAGAAGTAGTGAGACAATTAAAAGAGTCAGTTGGTGCATCTTCGGTATTTTTTGACATGTCAAACTACAGGTGTTAATATGGACCAATAGAGTGGGGGGAAACCGGAGCACGGTTAATGCGACATTTGCACGATGACATCAATTTACTGTAAGTTCCAGAATCCTTCCGTTTTTGTTTTCTTCTTCAAATTCGGGTTTTAGAACTTAGCGGGAGTAAAAGCTAAACGAAATGAGTTCTGGTAGCTGAAGTCATGTCGTTTTTGTGAAAATGGCCTATTCTGCCTTTAAGAAGTGGATCATTTCCCATCCCGGCCTTCAGTTCATTATTTTTAAGTTAAAACGTCGATAATTTCATCAGTTTACTTTCATCATGGAGACATCCAAAAGAACATCTTTCGCCGTACTGAAAATATAGGGTTATAGCGTCTTCGACGAGTTTGACGTGAAGCCAATGCCTCGTGAAAGAATAAGGAAAAAAACTATTTTGGGATATAAAATGGAATTGAGTTGAGGGATGAATTGATCTGTTTCGTCCAAAAAAACAAGTTATATCGATGGCGTGCCCAAAATGACTTCTACTTATCGATGCAAGGTTCTCCACCAATTTAACCGCACCAACGACTAATTTATCCAGGTATCAAGTTAAATGTTTGGACCTAGGAGAGGGTCGGGCATAGGTGCGGGATTTGATTTTTTTTTTGCAATTTTTTGGATAGGAAAATAGTTTAAATTTGTTAAAATATCCCTTTCTGGAGATAACAAAAATGCAGTTTGGTTCAAAATTTGTGGTGAAAATACCCAGAGAGGGGAAAGGGGAAGTGTTCAAATGCCGCACCTATGCCCGAATATTCTCCCCTATGTCAAAACATTGACACTTTTGGGGCTTATGAGTCAACATATTGATTATTATGGCTACTGAGAATACCTCAGCTAAAGCTATTGCCTCAAAAGTCATTGGTGCCACAGTCATAAAGTCACTTTCAATCATTCTGTCTCTCGCTTTTGTGTCATAATGATCCGCGTACTGGTAATTAAAAAGCTCGTCCACAATTTTGTTGTCCACGTTTCCATATTTGAGGGTTTTTACAATGCTGCTCCTCGAATTACCATCTTGGCTCGCATCTTCTGGCCTTTGAATGAAATCTAGAGATGACTCGTAGGTTGTACACCCAATCATGATTTCAACATTTGGAGACAGTTTTTTCAAGAGAGATTGAGGTGGTTTTTTCCCTCTCTTGTGATATTCATACAGCTTCTGAGTAGATTCTTCTAGAAAATCATCATCAATCACTGGGTTGCTAGTTCCATCAGAGCTTTGGCGTCTTTGGAGGAGATCGAAGATTGCAACTGAATGATTTCCTCAGCACTTTTACTACGAAGACAGGTGAGGAGGTTGTCGTCAAAAGGGCAGTTTGAAGCAGCAGCTAGCTTTTGTACTGACTCGTTGGCTGCCTTTCTTGGTTGGTAGGGAGCTGACGCTGCACCGCTTTGCATGATGGCCCTTTGGAACAGATCTTTCGATTTAGGCGACATCAGATGCAAAGCGACACTCGTTGCCCCTGTACCTTAACCAAACACAGTCACTTTGTCTGGATCACCACAAGATCAACTCAGATTCAACTTTTGTTATCTCCAGAAAAATTGAACAAAAAAAATTCAAATCCCGCCCGACCCTCCCCCAGGTCCAAACGTTCAAATTGGATTCAATTTGAAACTGGTCAATTCATCTTTCAACTCATTCCATTTCATATCCCAAAATAGTTTTTTCCTTGCTCTTTCATGGGGCATTGGTTTCACATGAGGAATTATCAGTGTGAGAACAAAAAGATCTCAATCTCGTCGAAGACGCTACAACTCTGTATTTTCAGTACGGCGAAACATGTCCTTTACATGATTCCATGATGAAAGTAAACTCATGAAATTTATCGCCGGCTAACTTAAGTGAGACGTTATATTTAATTAAAAGATAATGAACTGAAGGCCGAATGGGAAATGATCCACTTCTTAAGGTCAGAATAAGCCATTTTCACTATAACGACATTTGACTTCAGCCACCAGAACTCATTCTGTTTTAGCTTTTACTCCCGCTAACTTTTAAAACCCGAATTTGTAGAACAAAACAACAAACGGAAGGATTCTGGAACTTACAGTAAATTGATGTAATCGTGCCTGTAGTTTGACCTGTCAAAAAATACCGAAGGGGCACCAACTGACTTTATTAATCATTTCACTACTTCTTCTTCTCCAGGCTAAAAAGTCTGTTTATTTCTGCGTATTTGAGCATCGACCTGATTTTTCCGAACGTCCCGAGTTGACAGGTGCATTTCACGGTGATGACATTGGCTTTGTATTTGGAGCACCTTTCGCGCAAATTTCACCACTGGTACACTCCCAAATATTCTGATATTGAGAAGGGACTCAGCAGGTACATCATGAAGCTGTGGACAGACTTTGCTAAGTTCGGGTAAGAAGATCCGGAAGGCATTTTGTAATAACACTTTACAGACTTCAAAGGCGTCCCTAACCTCGTTAACTTTTTTGTCGTCAGTTTGGGTGTTTGTGTGTGTGTGTTTCTTTACAATCAGTTAAAGACATTTAAGGTACGTGTAGTCCAGGAACCTTTGACACGATAAACAAAATCTCATACTCATAGTCCATGTGTCAATGGAATGAAACTTATTTCCTTTTACACGATCTCCGTTGACAGCACCAACAGGTGTTTATTAAAGGTCGCAAACTAAGTTGGATACTCTTTTTTCGGATGAAGATTCGCTTTTCCGGTACTCTGTATTTCCTAAAAGGTATTTTATAATCATTGTAATGCTGTTATAAATTTCACTTCCAATTTGGAGACATCATTTCCGGACATTATAGCCTGTTCCAGGCGTTCAGATAGTGCAGTTTAGCACCAAGTCACCCTTACGGCTACCCCCTCGCCGTTCTTCCTGCTCACATCTGTTTGTGCCGTCCTACAACCTGAACGTTTGAACAGGCCACGGACATGGGAGACGACAACCTCTCTTGCCTGGCAAGATGCGCGTAAAGGCAAAGGAAAACCGAAAAGTCTCCTTGGCAAGCCTTTTATGTAAAGGGGTAAATGTTCTTTTTTGAAATAATTACGTTACTTCTCAAATGCAGATTTGTGTAATCTGCGCACGATCATAAACTTAGGTTATTGTCATATCGTCATCAACTGATTTTGCCTCGTTTTCAGGAATCCTATTGGCCGCGATTCTCCTGTCAAGTGGCCAACGTTTACCAAAGAAAACCAATCCTACCTGGCCCTTGACGTGAAGCCCGAGGAAAAGAGGAAGTATAGAGCAAAAGAAGTGGCATTTTGGAACAACTTCATCCCCAGGGTTATAAGAAAATCTAAAAAGAGCTGCTCGGCATTTTAACTCTAAGGCGTCACGTTCGTTTAACTATTGTTCAAAGAATTTTATTTTTTGCGGAACTCCTTCCTTTGAGTAACCTTAAAAAGGTTAAGCACTTAATATTAAACCTGGGATGAGCTCTAGAAGGCGATATACATATTATGGGATTGGTGCTGCTGGGAACCAATGACGTCCTTCAACTGGGCTGGCTGTTCAATTTCCCGTTTCCGTTTCCGTTTCCGTTCCCGTTTCCTACTTAAGAATCCCAGAATTCCTAGCCTGTAGTTAAATGTCACAACAATGACATTATTGTAGACTGCTAAAACGTGAGCTGGATTTTTAGTGGAGGAACCAATGGAAAAGCCACGGAATTTAGGGGAGGAACTGAAACTGGCCGAACCAGTGCCGTGAATCCACACCATCACTGCCATCTTGCTCTCTGTGCCACTAGTTCCTGGCACAAACACATTCAAGAAAAGACAATCATCATTTTCTGAAAAACAACAACAACAAAAACATCCATATCAGTAAAACAGGAATTTTCGCTGTAAGGGAGTTACCTCTTTTAGAGAAATATCTCGTCTTTTTCTCAGCTGATGATGATAGTGATGATGATTATGATGATGATGATGACGACGAAGATGATGATGGCTCAAACAGGAAGTGCGTCACAAACCTGTTTTGACCTCCCGGGGAGGTACTCCCTTACATGGCCTATACGAAGATATGCCGCTGGACATAGGGTGTGGTTATTAACCTCTGTCCTAAATAGGGTACATAATCTCATGTGAGTCTGTCTGTCACGATTGATTTGATTTCCAAGATAAATTTTGTTTCTACTCCAAATACACTAAAGCCTATAACGTGAAATTACCAATAAGTGGCTTTAAAAAAAGACGGCGTGCATTTTCCCCTTTGTCGTAAACAGGATAATGAAATTGAGGGTGGTGTTTTAAACAGGTTTTGTATTTTAGGAATTGTTTTGTTCTAAACAAGTTCTAAGTCAAGGTGTTTGCTACGTGAAATGAAAGGAACCAATATGACGGAGTGTGGAGTCAGGTAAAGGCATATCTTAAATGTTTTGAGTCCTGACTTGCAGATACTCTTTCCGTGCATAGCGTTCGTTGAATTCATGGATTAAGCTATGAATCTTTGAATCTTTGAATGTGCCTTTTACCCGCTTTTGTTGATGTCTATAAGTACTCTTTTTTCGTCCGATGTATACTTATGCGGAACAGTCTTCCATCTACTGCTCCTCTTTGCCCGTTTTTTAAGTCCACAGCCAAAACCTATCTGTCATCACCCACCATCGCCACGATTAGCCTAATGTGCTATTCGCAATTAACCGATAAAGATTAAAGATAAAGATCGTCCGTAAGAGCTTTGAAAAGCTGGCTCGACGCATCCGATAATACTTTTTTACGCCTCTTACCTTTTCCTATTTCCCTCTTAAAGTTAGGCGTATCAAAGCGCGGTTGTGGACACGCCGATCCGAACTCCTTTGCTGCCCTTTTTCCAGACCAACGTTTAAAGGATTCTGGACGAGCAAACCTCAATTCGTTGACCGGTGGCTTAGCATACGGGATACCGAGATATTCATACACTGATTTGCCATTTGGTAGCGTCTCAAGCTTGCCAACAATTGTACCTGATGTGGTTTTTACCTCGGGAGCGCTGCCATTGATCTGGAATTGAAGGGGTTTGTTTTGTGAAACAAAAGCATTAGAAAAACAAACAGAGGCCAGTGCCGACTATACTGGCAGACATTATCGGACCAGGAGGACTCAAGGAGGAGAAAAAAAGGAAAAAAAAGGTTAAAACTTCTTACCTTACTAAACGGAGTTGCTTGTGGGCCTAAAATTAACAATCATAGATTCAAGTTACTTCTATTTCTACAGCGGACAGAATGAAAAAGGCATCTCAGTCTAATATAACCAGAAAAGGATGCAGTTGATTGGATTATATTTGTAACGAAATATCAGTTTTCATTTACATGTAAAGTTTCTTCTAGCAGGGTCTTTTTTATTAAAGAGCCACTGCATATAATAATTTTAATAAAAGAACTTCAATCATACCCTCGCTCGGAACACAGTTTGACTCTGTTAAGCCCAGTGGCAATCTACGGTATTTTAATATAAGAATCGAGGTTTAAAAAAAATTATTTAAAATAAAGAATATTTAAGAAAAAACCTGAGATCAAAGCTTCGGAAAAGCACATAATTTGTGTTGTGTGTTGAAAATCTGTAAACACAATGAAAACTAGCTAACCAAATATATGGAACAAAAACCTCTACTGGCTATAGCCAATTGTTCAATACTAATGACTTCGAATGATCAATTATCATAAGATTATAATTCTATGTATAGTCTTACTTACACTCTAAAGAGTAAATGATCTTAGCTTCAGATACACGGACGTCGAAGTCAGTTATGTGCACTTCACATACAAAAGTCACAGTGTTACCCGTTGTTTTCTGTGGCAAGGTACGTTTTATGGTCAGGGTGTCCTTGGAAATGCCCAATACCTGAATCCTCTTGTCTTCCAGAAAACTATTTGATGTCCGACAATTCTTATTACGGTCACAGTAACCGATATAATCTGCCGATTCTTTCACTTTCCAAAACAACTCCTTGTATTTTTGGACGTTTTCGATTGCAGCACAGTCCAGTGTCTGAATATCACCTTCATCTCTGATGGAACGTTCTTGCCGGTCAATGGCAGAACCTGAAAAATATGTGTCATTATAAGTTTGTGAGACTTCCTTAAAGGGTCTTTCAAAAATTTTCTATAGGATTTTATCGTTGAGAAATTTGATTATTCTGTAAGATTAATCGAAACCGACTCTTAGCTGAAAAAAAGAAAAATTAAAATAATAGAAGTAAAAAAATTGTGGATATGGCCAAATGTAGAAAACTTCATGGAAAGTGCGCGCGGGGAGGGGGGGAGTATTTGGGGCTAACCAAGGTGAAATTTGGCCGATCCCCGCTTTGAATATTACTTTACTGAAGTGATCCCCCTAATAGCTTTTGATGACTTTCACGATCCCCCCTGTCTTCATTTTGCAAGCAAATTTGAGTGGTCCCCCTCTGAATCCTTCCGGAATTTTCATTGATCCCCCTTTTGTTCTCCCAAAAATCCCCCCTCCCCCCAAGCGATAAATCATGACCGGTCCCTTACGACATAGCTTTTCAATGAGTATGTCTCAGTATGTATACAATAAATAAAGTTAGTTCTCAGTCGACGCAACTTTGTTTTCCTTTCTTTGGCCAAGAGCCCACCACGTGACCTGCAAATAACTAACTGCAAATAATGGTTTGCTCATGCGCAATGTCAACCAACTGTGTTTGGCTGCAAATAATATTCTGCTTCTGCGTAAATAAAACCACGCTTTTCTCCTTCTTGCAAGGCTACCGACCTTGTGGTATCGTTTGTCAAAACTTGTTTTACTCGATCGTTTATCATAGTGAGTTAATTGTTTTTTCTTTGTTTCCTGTATTATACTAATACATCGATAGAAATAATGTCGAGGTCTCTTCGATTTAGCTATCGCCATTACCCTTTTCCGGAAATCCGCCAGGGAATTTGTCGGGGAAAACGATACTGACGGGAAGTGCCTTTTCAGTTGAGAATCCATGTAGGAGAGGGGCGTTGTAATTTTCGGTTTTGGCCATTTTTAATGTCGGTTTTTCGGTTTTCGCACTGAAAAACTTCGGTTTTTCGGTTTTGTTGTCCGTTGCGGTTTCCGATTTTTTGGATTTTCGCGACCGATGTGCTTTTTTGGTTTTTCCAATGTAGAAGGAAATCAAAGTTACATTTTTGCTCTTACAAGCATGTCTTTTTTAGATATTTACCCCTTTTCTAAGATATGATCGGAGGTTGTTTTCAGCAGAGGCTGATTTTTTTTAGACTCCAGTTTATGCCATCGAAGTCTTTCTAAGATCTTGTACCGCTGGGTGATACGTTGTAACGAAAGGCAATAGTGTCTCTTTACTTCTTTGCTTTAAGCTTAGCGCCGATTGTCTTAAGTCAAAGTTGACCTCTGGCAATGAGTTTTCTATTAAAAAATATTTTGTTTAGGATACCCGCGCGCTTGGAGGCGTTGTCTAACGTTTGCAAGGCACTCTTCAAATGTGTTTTCTTAAGCATTTGTTGTAAGCAATCTTATAATTGCTTCGCCTTTTTAATAATGCAGCCTCTTTTTACCCCCGGAGGGTGGCGCGAGGTAAAGTGTGTATATTGAAAGGTTTCAGTCGGCTTGTAGTCGGTTTTGATGTCCACAAAAGCCACATTGGGAGTCCGTGCAGTTTTGTCTTTGAAATCCTTCCAAATTGAAATGACTCCTTGGTAAGGCCCTGTTAAAGACCAAAAAAGTAACAAACTTTGCGCGTTATATTCCTCTATGGGTCTCATGTTCAGTCACATGTTAGGCTACTATATGGCTATGTAATTATGTTTCTATATTTTACAGTCAATCCAGGCCTAACTGCAATGTGTCTGGATTTTTTATGGAGGTTTACATGTGGATAGCTTTTTGAGGACGCAAAATTTCCCCCAATGTCCTCCGGCTGTTGCTAGTCAGTCTTGGATCTCTGTAAATTCTCCTAGATGTGATATTGTTTAGTCCGCATGTTCCACATATCACCAACGTTTGAGATCTAGACTAGGGCTGAAAATTAAGCTGTGTATATCTTGTAAATCTTTTGATAGTTTTTTATGCGGTTTTCGGTTTTGATCGAAATCTATCGAGGTTTTTCTGTTTTAGGTAATTTTTAGAGCGGTTTTTTGTAGACCCCAACGCCCACTCATGTAGTCGGCGCGCGAAATATATGTAAAACATCATTCCTACCTGATGTGTAATGAAGCAAATTTCCTGTTGGAAGAGCATAAAATAGCAATTAAACCAAACCCTGTAACAATTTCACTTTCACAGGCAAGCCAATATATATCATATACTTGTTAAAATAGACATATCATATTTATTAAACTCTGGGATTGCTTCTTTTTCACGTTACAAACCTCTTTCGTGTTGAATTTGCTAAATTTGACTATTTTCTATGGAAAAAAGCTTATTTGAAACAAATTGGTAACTTTTTAATACCATGTTACTACCAGTGGCTTTAGTCTGCCTTCGCGAGTCTCCGACAGTTTAATATCAGCTTGTTGTTTGGACAGCTTTCAGCATATCTCACTTTAAACAAACAACCTTCTGCTTCAGAGCGTCCTCTATAATTGAAATAACAAATAACTTGGTCCACACTCTTGTAAACCGGCACTGGAAGTGACTCGAGGATAATTAGCAGTTGACAGTCCTTTAACATAACCTATTCTCGGCAAGTTACAATGCAAAGTGACACCTTTCATCTCATATACAAAACTTTTAAACAGATCAAAATAGTCAACCAAAGAAGTCAGTGCTATTGTAAAAATCCTTGAATGCAGAGGTCCACTCAACGCTTAAAAAAACCGACTGGTTCCTTTTTGCCGGATCTCTCATGCAGAGATGCTAATGCCAGACCATTCCTTTATCGATCATTTTATTGTATAATTATTTACCTATCTATCATGCTATCTATTGTTCTCATTTTTAATAATTCATTTTTAATATATCATTAACCTTTCAAAGTTTGGGAGCCATTATGGTATTCTTTTTCAGTGTAGCCGAAATATAAGCCTCAAATGAATCAGCCCTTTGCCGTATTGCCAGCCTTGCATTCACTTTTGCTATTAATAGAGATCGCTTTCACTTGGACACTTGTGGCCCGCCAAGATCGGATTGACGAGACACCACTGTCAAGCCTTCCTAGATCGACCTAGCCATTTCCATATAATCCCTTTTTTTTGTAAGTTCACAGAGAGGCATAGACTTTTAGCTACTTTTAGACTGACTAACTTAAACTGTTTTCATAAAATCTTGAAAATATTTAGCCTGCGAAGCGCAGACGCATTTCCGGTCGCCGCTTCTCTCCCTCCGAAAATAGCGTCTGCGAACCCGAGCGGCAAAACGATTTCCGTGAGGTAAAACCTTTTGTTTTGATGTTGGCCAATCAGATCAAAGGATAGAATACAGTTCGAGTGACTCCTCGCGACCTCGCGCGCTGAAGTGTCTTAGACTTTGGGGAGAGTTACCAAATACGCTTTGGAACGTGAATTTCACTACCATAACTAGGTTTCCTGCGACCTTGAATGCTGACTTCTTTATCAAGCAACTGCTTCTTAGGCTATGTATGTGATGTGGGCTTTTGGTTTCACTTTATAAAATACGGTACTACGTGACATAAACAAAACCTGGACAAAATAATCGCTACAGCGAAAGGAAAGTAACATAGCTTAAGGACATCGCGCTCAGACTTATTTATTTCAATTTAACCAGTGCTGACTAAGGTGGTGAATCAATTATACAGACACATCTTTGACTGATTCAGAAATTTGTGACAATCGCTAGTTAATAAATCAAGTACCGCCAAAGCAAAATGATCTGAAATATTATAAACCTGGGCCAGACCCAGCGTGAAATAAATAGTTACAACAGTAAATTGATCATAGTCAAGATGACATTTCAGTTAAGACGCTTCGACTCATCTTATAAAAAAACTACGGAAATTAAAACCTTGAAAAGAACATGTATTTAAAGAAATATAAAAGCAAATATGAATTCGATCTTATCAAAGTTCTGTCTGAACCAAGAAACAACCACGCATGGGAAATCAATTACCAGTCACGTCCTGGCTTTCATGATCAAAAATAAAGGATATCTAAAGCGGCACACGACAAACCATCGAAGAGTTCTCCAAAGCATACTTTCCTGCGAGGAACCAGAAAGGAACAGAAGCAACAAATGGCATGATACGTCTACTGTCGTTAGGACATTTATCGTTTCGAATACAAAACAACTAGGTGAGATAAATCATTGACTCCGTAGGCAAATAGATAAAAATGTCCTCTAATCTTTTCTTCAATATGAAACCTCTTGATGCTTATTTCATCAATCAGTCCCACAATCCGGACAAATTAACTTTCGTAAACGCGTCGTTCTGAGAATGAAGGGCGGCTACACACAACCTACGTCGTCCTTTCAATTTCGACTTGTAAACAAATCCACCGCGCACGATCTTGCGAGAAGTCTCGCGAGTTAGTTCCTCGATTTTAAGAGCTAAATCATGATTGGCTAAAAAGGTTTTACGTCACGGAAATCGTTTTGCCGCTCGGGTTCGCAGACGCTATTTTTCGGAGGGAGAGAAGCGACGACCGGAAATGCGTCTGCGCTTCGCAGGCTAGAAAATATTGTGCTAACGAAGCAAAGATCAGCCTTATTAAAACGAAAGCACTTTCATATCCTTTGCATGATCTTTTCCAGAGCCAAGATCTTCTGGTCCACTTTCTATTTTTATTCGTTTCGTTCAAAGCATTTTTACGAATATTCATAGTTTCCGGCTTAAATGAAAGGGAAGACTTATACTCTCCCCTTATATTTTCAAGTTCTCATCTGTGGGTGGCTGATGGCGGATGCCATATCACTAAAGAGGGTTTTTCCTTTCGATATAGCCAAATATATCCCATCGTGATCAATGTATCGAAACAAAATGAGTTGGTTGGCTAAAATTAGCTTTTGGTTAGTATCCACAACACGAATTTACCGATAATAGCTTCTCATTACGGTGTGAAATTGGAATACTAGTTTAACCCATGATTACTTTGTCAACGGACAAATGATTATGTTGTTCAATTTGCATTTATAATAAGTAGCTTGGCCAATTCCAATACGCTGTACAGAGGTCTGGGAGAGCATCCCTGGGAAATTTAGAGGGCGAGAGGAAGGGTGGAGAGGTTTGTCTGAGAGGCCCCCCTGAAACCGTAACTTGGCACTGTTCTTATGGGACGAAGAAATATACCTATTTCAGGCCCAAATTGCAGTAAAAAGATCATACCCTTTGGCGCTGCACATTCCCGTTTAGCGCTTATGCAGTCTAAAAAGACCAGAAGGGCGGCTGTTCAGTTTTCTCTTTTTGAAGCACAAAGGGAAAAGAGAAAGAGCAAGACCGAGAAGGCAGTATTGAAGGGACATAAGGGGTGCTTTCGACGTGTCCCTATCAGACGTTGGAAGATTGGCAATTGATAGAAACTGTTTCCACTTTGCAGTCAAGGATGCAACGTCCTCTGCATGGGGATAAGGAGTAAAAGTAGTATGTTGAATATGATGACACAGCATTAATTGTCTGAAGCTAATCGGAAATACTAAATAAGGATCATGCCTTAACTTCGTCGACACGAGCGGAACACTTACTTTAATCCAGTTTAGAATTATTGGCAAACATAAAATAACATCAAGTCACGTGCAATGCGTTCAACTTACCCCAAAGAAGCAATAACCATAGAGCTGAACTAGAGCTCATGTTGACCTTTTTCTAAAATGATTCTTGCAGTTGTTGAACAAGCTTCGCTGGTGTAATGCTTCGCCGACCAAGAAAAATAAGACCGACGCTGCAAGAAAGAAAAGGAGACAAACTACTTCGTCATCAAGAAGTCGTAAAGTAACCCAAACGGGCCTTTCTCTTTCGAAATCAACTCAGTGAAGCAATCAGGTGTTTCAGAATGAAAGCGTTTTTTGGCAATCTAGAGAACTTAAATGTTGAGTGCAATTTGCACCTACACTGATCATGTTGTTTGAGCCTATGTTTTATTACTGAATCATTTGTGCTCCATACTCTGAGAGAAATAACCCTCAAAGAACAAGTTTTAAACTGCTTCTCTTGTCAAAATGGGTGCGCTTTCCAAGTTTCTTAAGTACTCATGATCACTGCCGAGGTGTAAAATAGTCGGTTTCAAAAGGCAGTTCGAATTCTTGCTTAATATGCTTTGCGATCTGTGATCAATAGCTAATGATGTACGCCGGCTCTTTAATTAATGTCGAGTGACAATTCTTCCGCAAGAAAGTTGTACCACGGTACGGTAGTAGAAATAACTTGCAACTAAACTATTTCAAAGTGCATTCATCACTTTGCTTTCCTTGAAACCTCTTAGGCTTGCGCTTCAAGATTGAATCTTCTCTGTCTATGATTTATTAACCGTTACAATAAACTTCTTTTTCATGTTGGGGTTTTTCCTGTGTTCTTCATGGTGATGAGGCACCCCTGCCAATATCGAGCAGCGAAAGAAAATGTAAAGAAAGGCTCTGACGTTAGGTTTTTAGACATTGATTCAGCTAATTTTCGATATGTTTGCTTTGACCAATAATAATAAAGTGATCGACCAAATAATCACAAACAACAGAGAAATAAACGTATAATTCATACTTAGAAAGGAATGAACCGACTAATATGACCAACTTACCGTCTTCTATTCCTTTACCGCTAGTTGTTGACTGCGCCCTAAACTGAAATGACTTTAATGATTCACAAGTGTTTTATATAAATGATCATGTGACTAGTTTACCAACACACCCCGTAACAGCAACATAAATAAAACGTTTGTCACCTATTGTAAAATATATCCAAACAGGAAAAAAAGAGAACGATTCAATAAGGTTAACGACGGAAAAGTTTTTGAAAAGTTCCGGTTAGAAAGTAAATGAAACACCACTTTTGAGTCTTTTCGGGACAACCTAGGACCACCTATAATTCAGTAGAAACTTTCCAGGCCGGAAAACGGGATCACCTGAAAAAGAGCGTTCCAGACAGAAATGCATGTTCTTTTTCGTCAAACCCATCTTTAATACCAGTTTTGGTAATTGCGACTCCCAAAATTTTGTTTACTGTTTAGATACTATTCGTGTACTGACTGGCTTTCAATTTACATTGTAAAAATCTTAATTTTATTTTGGAGGCGCCGGCCTTCAACACGACTCCAGGTAAATGTACAGTTGCGGAAGAGGGTGCCAATGGAATTAGCCGTTAACTGATATTTGACCAAAAAAACAGTAGTTAACTGATAATTGGCCAAAAAATTGGTAGTTAAGTGAGAAATGAAAATTTAACAGTTAAGTAACATTCTACTCATTAATATACAGTTGAAGCTCGATATAACGAACCTCTATATAACGAAGTCCTCAGCATAACGAACGATTTTCTTTACCCCAGTAATAGCAAAATGTATGGAAAAGTCTCGATATAACGAAACCTCGTTATAGGGAACAATTTTTGTCAGTCCCTTGGTTTTGTTATTTAAGTAACACTATATTTTGGCATTGATTTTGTTTTCCGTCGTCTACTGAAATGGATTTCAAGGATTGAGAATGGATTAATACTTAGGTCAACACACGGACTGATTCAGATAATGAAAGTGACGAAGAAGGTGACATTGATGTAGTTTATGGCAGGACATGCATGACCAGGCGAGATCATGACTGGTGCATCTGTATCCTGAGGCTTGTGTCACGTGGATGGTTATACGACTTAATCTAATTTCTACTTACAGCAAAAATCGGTTAAAAGGGGTCTCAATAGCTATCGCTTACCCATTTTTACTACTTCGGTTACATAATTAATGTTCTTTTCTATATTTGCAGTTACGTATAAATTGTACTAATGGCGGATGTGAATTCATGTAAATACATATCTTGTTTTTAGTAGGGGGTACCCCCAAAAGTGGTTGACGTGCTGAAGGAAAGAAAATTCGGGTTATGACAGAATAATAGGAAACTGAAAGTTAATAGTTAACCAAGTTTAGTAGTTAACTGAGAATTGGCCCCCAAAATATTAGTTGACTGATATTTGGCCGAAAAATTAGTACTTAACTGAGAATTGGGTACCCCAATTAGCACCCTCGTGGAACCCATCAGTTGTGCTAGACGAAGTTGGGAGACGCCTTTGAGGAAAGTGGAATTATCACCGGTTCTTCTTCCAACCGTTGGCAATCTAGAAACACTTAGATTTGATAAAAAATTCACATTTTCTTCAGTGAAAGGTATAAAGCAATACAAGCAATGTTCTCTCTAAAGTGTATGCTTGTTTTATTCAACGAAATTTGCTCGTGTTAGATTTTTCTTGATACCGCTCAGTGTAACTGCTGTAATTCTTTTTTCCTGGCCTTTTCAAGAACTGCTCCAAAAAGGACATGCTCTGTCACGCGCAACACGTTGAAGTTGAATAAAAAATCTCAATCACAAATTATTTCCTTAACTCTAGCTGGGGTCGCCTTAAGTGTCAATCCACAGTAGTCAAGCACCACCAAGTGAATTTCCTGACTGCTGGTATCGAAATAACGATAGTGCTGCCTTCATCATTACTAAAAAAAGTTATTGACAAATTAAATATGCTTCGAAGTAAGAGACACATTGACCAGCTGATTGACCTTATCAATTTCAATTTGCTTACTTATACATTGTACCGTAACCAGCATTGAACTCATGATGAATCTATTAAACATTTATTTCGTGTAAGACCTGTAACTTTGAAGTGTCAGTCTACAAATCAAGTACATTTTCCACTGAGCACTGAATTTCCTGACAGTCAGTATCGAAATTATGATGGCATTTCGTTCACTACAACTCAAAATGGTATAATTTAGTGACAAATGTGATTTAAAAATAAGAAACATATTGACCAGCTGATTGACCTTAGATCGACTTAAATTTTCCGTAACCATTAAACTCATCGGGCCGGAATGGATAAAGATATGGATTTGATCATGATTCATTAACAGGAAGAGGAACAACCAAGATCCGGCAGAGCGTCCCTAACGTATCAGAAACCGGAAGTGGTTTAATTTTGAAAACTGACTGGTTTGGTCTTTCTTGATATGATTCCTACTCATTTTATTAACCATTGTCTTTAGTGGAGGAGAGAATCTGTTTGTATGCGGTGGGAGTTTATTTTCATTTAACTGATCAATTGCAGGAGCCCGTTATCAGGTGTATCCAACGACGGTTTCCCCCCAAATGTATTGAAAACACTTTTTAGGCTATCCAGAGTATTTTTAGATCTCTAGAAATGCATTGTAAGCGGCTCAATAAAATTTGCATATGTCCCATCATCCTAGGGGAACTTAGTCTTTACGAAATTACCAGGGCCTCAGTATTGTTTTCTCGAAAATTTTAGATGCAGTTTTAAGTTTTACGAAAGTGAGAATTTTCTGATTCCTCTCCCCATCACATTTTCGGTTTCCTTTTTTCTACGAAAATAGCATAACCTGGGGACTGAATTGCGTAGATTTGAACTTTAGAAAATTGTAGGGGATTTATTACATATGCTTCGAAAATTGAACATGTCTTGAATGGAACGGCCATCTAGAAATTTTTAGCTTTCCTTAAGCTATACAAAATTCTAGGGAATTTTTGCTTCTCCTAACAGATCGCAGATAACAGCCGCCGTTCCGGTATGCTTTAAAATGTTGCCTTCACTTAGTAATAAGTAGTGAGGTATCAAAAAAGCCTTTTTGAATTCTTATAAAGATCTCTACAGAAAAAAATAGAGACGACTGAGTGTCTTTTTGCATGACTGGCTTGTGTGCACAAAGCTGGGAGTCTGCTGTCTTCTCAGTATCGTAGATCGCACGTACAGTGTGTATGGCTTTTGACCCTTCTCTAGGGGTGCTTGCAACGGCCTTTGATCTTGCCGCTTTTCGGCTTTCCATGATCGCCTCAGTTAAGAAATCTGTCAATCATTCCAGAACTGTAGCGAACATGCGCGGAACGGGCTGGGAATAAGAAGTTTGTCTTCGCAGCGATTTGACAGTGTGAAGTGAATTCCCTTTTGGTCCTCTTGGTCGTTGCTTTGTTTGCTGTAACCCGTTTTTCTTTCCGCGGTAATGTGGAACTTACTTTTCCCTTTCTTCTAGGTTTGCGTTTCTCATGACATACGGTTTACTTCGCTAAGAACAAGACCAGTGAACATTGATCGTTAACATTATTTTATTAAATTGTTCCTCGATGACTCACTTTGCCTCTCTAAATGCAGTCTCTTAAGTTGTGTTTTCTGTGTAGAAGACCCACAAGACTAATACAAGGGCCAACCCTCCAGTAGGTATGGAGAAGAGTTTATATTTTCAAGTGAAAGGTCCAAAATTTATTCTTCGTGATATCAATGCAAAGTGCGGTGGCTGTGAGTCGAGTAGAAGAATTGTTTCGGGAGTTGTTTACGGTTTTACGACACCTTCAAGGCTGCGTAAAACGGACGCAACATTGTTGACCAACAACTCCCAACGTTGTTGGATGTTATATGTTGCGTCCGTTTGCACACCCTGTTGTATGTTGTTTCGTGTTGTTGCGCAAAAGTTTGAAACCGGTCAAACTTTTCAGCCAAGAACTCCCAATATTTCTTTTGTTACGTGATCGCCGAAGCGTAGCGCAACAATGGTGGATCCGTTTGCACTGCTCTTCCAACATCGTTGGGGCCACACACACTCATTACGCATGGTTTATACAGATCTATGGGTTGTATCCTTCCCACGATTCACTGTAGGTCCCAACAATGTTGGGAGTTGTTGTATCCGTTTACACACCACTGCCAACACGGACGCAACAACTCCCAACATTGTTGGCGCAACAAAGAAAGAAATGTTGGCAGCAAAAAATGTAACTATGGACTGCTCTTCATCAACCTTCACAGTCCAAACATACACCTTGTTCAAAACTCTAAAGGGTGAACCACCCTATTAATCATACCTTGTTCAGCAGTACATACCCATGTAGGGCTAAGGGTAGTACCGTAGAAAGAACCGTTGAGGGGATTGGGCTCAGGGGACAATAACTTCCTTTGATGGTTCATAAAAAAAATCAATTTTACCTTGTTTATTTAAGTTGTACATCAGAATCCTAACTTACGCAAACAATCGAGGTTGTACATTTTTCAAGCTCCGTCTGATTCTCTTTATAAACTTTGCAACACATTCAATACTTCTTCCCATTTCTTATACTTGATTCCTTTGAGGGATTTTCTCAACGCATACCCCTCTCTGATGTACTCACTCTTATTAGCAAAGGGATTAGCCTCTTGTCCCCACACTAAATTAAACCATTATAATCATTTCAAGTATAATCTCAGGACAATAGCTAATATTAATCATGGTAATTTTTGCTAAAAACAATTTCCAGGAATACTTGCAACTGAAGTCACTATCAGCCCCCTCCCCCCTACTAGTGCAAAAATCATGGTAAGTTTACCACTTATATCGGCAAACCGGTCGGTCCACGGTTTGGGCAAATGCTATTAACCATTCAGGACTAGCAAATTTCGTTTTTGTACACATTTTCCAAGTTTCAGCCGACGAGGAAATGGGTAAATAAAGTAAACATGTCCATGGATAATATCCATGACTTGTCGAGTTTTCAACTCAAAAACCTTTTTCAAATTCATACTTGTGTGATTAGCGCGCGAAAAGCAAAAACATCTTGAGGTCACAACTATGTTTACATGCTCTTAGCCAATCAGAGCGCGCGTTCTATATTAGCTGTTTTATAAAATAATACATTTAAGTCCTCAACTGAGAAAAATATTTATTATTTCTAGACCTAGATAGTACTGACATAACAGTAAAGCTAATTTTTCAGTAAAAACAAAAAGGCGGTCAGTTGAATGACGTCACCGGTACCTAGCAGAACCAATCCCATAATATATATATTGTCTTGTAGAGCTTATCCAAGGTTTACTAGTGAACGTTTAACCTTTTTAAGATTACTCAAAGGAACAAGATATTAAAACCTACCACCTTGTTCCAGCAAAAAAAGAAAATTCTTTGAACAATAGTTACTCGAACGTGACGCCTTGAAGTTAAAATGCCGAGCAACGCTTTTTAGACTTTCTTATAACCCTGGGAATGAAGTTGTTCCAAAATGCCACTTCTTTTGCTCTATACTTCGTCCTTTCTTCTGGCTTCACGTCAAGGGAGAGGTAGGATTGGTTTTCTTTAGTGAACTTTGGCCACTGGACAGGAGAATCAGGGCCATTAGGATTCCTGAAAACGAGGCAAAATCACTTAATGACGATATGATAACCTAAATTTATGATCATGCGCAGATCACACAAGTCTGCATTTAAGAGGTAACGTAATTACTTTAACAAAGAAACTTTACCCCTCTACATATAGGGCAGAACGTTTATGAGACTTCCCAGGGGGACTTTTGCGTTTTCCTTTGCCTTTTTATTGTATTGGGTTAAGCGCATCTTACAAAGAGAGGCTGTCGTCTCCCATGTCCGTGGCCTGTTCAAGCGTTCAGGTTGTGGGACGGCGCAAACAGATATGAGTAGGAAAAAAAAGGGAGGAGGTAGGGTGACTTGGTGCGAAACTCCACCATCTGAACGCCTGGAACAGGCTATCATCTTCGTGAATGACATCTCCAAATTGGAAGTGAAATGTGCAACAGCATTGCAATGATTATAGAAACCTTATAAGAAATACAGAGTACCAAAAAGGTGAATCTTTCTCCGAAAAAGAGTATCCAACTTAGGTTGCAACCTTTAAATACACACCTGTTGGTACTGTGAACGGAGATCGTGTAAAAAGAAATAAGTTTCATTTCATTGACACATGCACTATGAGTATGAGATTCTGTTCATTGTCTCAAATGTTCCTGGACAAAACGTACCTTAAATGTCTTAACTGATTGTAAAAAAAAACAACAACAAACAAACAAACTCTTAAACCAAAAAGTTAACGAGGTTAGGGACGCCTTTGAAGCCTGAAAAGTGTTTACTTAGCACAAAATGCCTTCCTGATCTTCTTACCCGAACTTAGCAAAGTCTGTCCACAGCTTCATGATATACGTGCTGAGTCCCTTCTCAATATCAGAATATTTGGGAGTGAAAGAGTCTATCAGTGGTGAAATGTTCGCGAAAGGTGCTCCAAATACAAAGCCAATGTCTTCCCCGTGAAATGCACCTGTCAACTCGGTAAGTTCGGAAAAATCAGGTCGATGCTCAAACACGTAGAAATAAACAGACTTTTTAGCCTGGAGAGGAAGAAGTAGTGAGACAATTAAAAGAGTCAGTTGGTGCATCTTCGGTATTTTTTGACAGGTCAAACTACAGGTGTTAATATGGACCAATAGAGTGGGGGGAAACCGGAGCACGGTTAATGTGACATTTGCACGATGACATCAATTTACTTTAAGTTCCAGAATCCTTCCGTTTTTGTTTTCTTCTTCAAATTCGGGTTTTAAAACTTAGCGGGAGTAAAAGCTAAAACGAAATGAGTTCTGGTAGCTGAAGTCAAATATCGTTTTTGTGAAAATGGCCTATTCTGCCTTTAAGAAGTGGATCATTTCCCATCCCGGCCTTCAGTTCATTATCTTTAAGTTAAAACGTCGATAATTTCATCAGTTTACTTTCATCATGGAGACATCCAAAAGAACATCTTTTGCCGTACTGAAAATATAGGGTTATAGCGTCTTCGACGAGTTTGACGTGAAGCCAATGCCTCGTGAAAGAATAAGGAAAAAAACTATTTTGGGATATAAAATGGAATTGAGTTGAGGGATGAATTGATCTATTTCGTCCAAAAAAACAAGTTATATCGATGGCGTGCCCAAAATGACTTCTACTTATCGATGCAAGGTTCTCCACCAATTTAACCGCACCAACGACTAATTTATCCAGGTATCAAGTTAAATGTTTGGACCTAGGAGAGGGTCGGGCATAGGTGCGGGATTTGATTTTTTTTTTGCAATTTTTTGGATAGGAAAATAGTTTAAATTTGTTAAAATATCCCTTTCTGGAGATAACAAAAATGCAGTTTGGTTCAAAATTTGTGGTGAAAATACCCAGAGAGGGGAAAGGGGAAGTGTTCAAATGCCGCACCTATGCCCGAATATTCTCCCCTATGTCAAAACATTGACACTTTTGGGGCTTATGAGTCAACATATTGATTATTATGGCTACTGAGAATACCTCAGCTAAAGCTATTGCCTCAAAAGTCATTGGTGCCACAGTCATAAAGTCACTTTCAATCATTCTGTCTCTCGCTTTTGTGTCAGAATGATCCGCGTACTGGTACTTAACAAGCTCTTCCACAATTTTGTTGTCCACGTTTCCATATTTGAGGGTTTTTACAATGCTGCTTCTCGAATTACCATCTTGGCTCGCATCTTCTGGCCTTTGAATGACATCTAGAGATGACTCGTAGGTTGTACACCCAATCATGATTTCAACATTTGGAGACAGTTTTTTCAAGAGAGATTGAGGTGGTTTTTTCCCTCTCTTGTGATATTCATACAGCTTCTGAGTAGATTCTTCTAGAAAATCATCATCAATCACTGGGTTGCTGAGTTCCATCAGAGCTTTGGCGTCTTTGGAGGAGATCGAAGATTGCAACTGAATGATTTCCTCAGCACTTTTACTACGAAGACAGGTGAGGAGGTTGTCGTCAAAAGGGCAGTTTGCATCAACAGCTAGCTTTTGTACTGACTTGTTGGCTGCCTTTCTTGGTTGGTAGGGAGCTGACGCTGCACCGCTTTGCATGATGGCCCTTTGGAACAGATCTTTCGATTTAGGCGACATCAGATGCAAAGCGACACTCGTTGCCCCTGTACCTTGACCAAACACAGTCACTTTGTCTGGATCACCACCAAAGTAGGCAATATTCTCATGGACCCACGTCAGTGCTTGAATCTGCAGAGAAAATGTAGGGGGGGGGGGGGGGTTAGTTTTATTTACCCAGAATCTAACCCTTCTGTTGTGGTGGGATTGTTCGATATTGTCTGTGAAAAAAAAAAGCAATAAATACCGTTAGTCGAATAATCGCCCAACCTCGAATTAGCGCTTACCTCGAATAAGCGCCCACCCCACTCCGCCGCTCTTCCACTCAAACTCAAATCAGGGCCCAAATGACTTTCCCGAGGACGGAGCAGCTTTCTTCAAAGTATTTTACAGACCCTTGCTCTGTAACATCTTTGCGTTTTGTTGCAAAGTACACATACTACTCTTGCTGAAAATGGTTAAAATTTCATAAGCGCCCAGCCTCGAATAAGCGTCCACTCGCAAGGTTTGCACATGGCCTCCTTTTGAAAGCGAGAGTTCAGGGGCGGATCCAGGATTTTCCTTTGGAGAGGTTGCACCACTAAGGAGTGCCGTAACTGAATGGTGACGTAAAGAAATGCCACCTTGCATGTGAACTGCTGAGAATACATATCTCCAAATTTTGCAGAATACCAGTTGTCAGGAGCACTCTCAGAGGGGGCGGGGGGGGGGGGGGAGGGGTGCACATCCCCTGATCCCACGCACCCTTCCCACTAGATCCATCCCTGGAGTTCAGGAACTCGGAAAGAGGAACATTTGGGAGAATGGGGTGTGGCGATCAACAGAGCAAAGGAACGGGGGAAAGGGAAAGGGGGCAAGAGATTGTCACAACCGTTGCGTATTCTGGGGCTCAGGCGCTCCGAGAACACGTGCTTGCGTGCCTCCCAGGGGTGATAGGTTTGCTCTTATTTTATTATCTTCTGTGTCGATTCAATGCGAACTTATACTTTTGTTTTATTCTTTTGTTTACTTCTTCATCGCCTTGCTGTAAGGATCAGTTTGCTGTTTCATATTTTTCTTCACAGAAGCTGGTTATTACCTGATCAAACATTCCGTAATTTCCCGTTTTGTTTGTCCCAGGAACACCACTTAAAAATCCCAGAATTCCAAGCCTGTAGTTGAATGTCACACAAATGACATTATTATAGCCTGCTAAAACATGAGCTGGATATTCAGTGGAGGAACCAATGGAAAAGCCACGGATTTTAAGGGAGGAGCTGAAACTGGCTAAACCAGTGCCATGAATCCACACCATCACTGCCATCTTTTCCTCTGTACTACTAGTTGCTGGTACAAACACATTCAAGAAAAGACAATCCTCATTTTCTGAAAAAACAAAACAAAACAAAAGAAAAAAAACACACATCCATATCAGTAGAAATAAGACAAAGGGAATTTCTGCTGTAAGGGAGTTAACGGTCTTTTTTTGAGAAGACCACACATGTCTCACGTCTTTTCCTTAGTTGATGATGATGGTGATGATGGTTATGGTGATGATGATGATGATGATGATGACGACAACGACGAAGATGATGATGATTGTTCAAACAGGAAGTGCGTCACAAACCTGTTTTAACCTCCCTGCGAGGTACTCCTTTATATGGCCTATAGGAAGATATGCCGCTGAAAATAGGGTGTTGTTATAGACCTCTGTCCTAAACAGGGTAGACAATCTGATTTGATTTCCAAGATAAAGTTCGTTTCCACTCCAAGTATACAAAAGCCTATAAAGTGAATTTATTCTTTTGCAATTGCCGATAAATGGCTTTAAAACAAGACGGCGTGCATTTTCCCCTTTGCCCCAAACAGGACAATTAAATCGAAGGTGATGTTTTAGACCGGGTATGTATTTCAGGGATTTTTTTGTCCTACACAAGGGTCAAGTTTTTTGCTACGTTAAATGAAAGGAACCATTATGACGGAGTGCGAAGTTAAGTGAAGGCATGTCTTGAATGTTTTGAGTTTTGACTTGCAGTACTTTCCGTGCGTAGCTTTCATTGAATTCATGAATTAAGCTTTGAACCTTTGAATGTACATGTATGTGTAACATACAACCTTTTACTCGCTTTTGTTGATGCCTATAAGTACTCTTTTTTCACCCGAGTATACTCAGTTATGCGGAACAGTCTTCCATCTACTGCTGTTATCGCTCCCTCTTTGCCCGTGTTTTAGTCTACAGCCAGAACCTATATGTCATCAACCACCATTGCCACGACAAGCCTATGCTATTCGCAATTAACCGATAAAGATTAAGATAAAGATAGTCCTTGAGAGCTTTCAAAAGCTGGCTCGACGCATCAGATAATACTGTTATACGCCTCTTACCTTTTCCTATTTCCCTTTTAAAGTTAGGCGTATCAAAGCGCGGTTGTGGACACGCCGATCCGAACTCCTTTGCTGCCCTTTTTCCTGACCAGGGTTTAAAGGATTCTGGACGAGCAAACCTCAATTCGTTGACCGGTGGCTCAGCATACGGGATACCAAGATATTCATACACTGATTTGCCATTTGGTAGCGTCTCAAGCTTGCCAACAATTGTGCCTGATGAGGTGTTTACCTCGGGATCGCTGCCATTGATCTGGAATTGAAGAGTTTTTTTGTGAAACAAAAGCATTAGAAAAATGGACAGAGAGAGGTGTCGACAATCCTGACAGACAGATCATCGGACCCAGGAGACAAAAGGCGGGAAAAATATTATAACTACTTACTTTAGGAGACGGAGTTGCTTGTGGGCCTAAAATTAACAATAATAGATTCATTAAGTTAGTTCTAGTTCTATCTCTATAGAGGACAGAAGGAAAAAGACATTTCAGTCTTGTAACCAGAAAAGGGTGCGGCTGATTGATCTTATTTTGGATTATATTTGTAACGAAAAATCAGCTTTTATTTACATCTAAAATCTCTTCTAGAACTACAGTTCTACTCTCGCTTGCTCGGAACAGAGTTTGACTTTGTTAAGCCCTGCGGGAGTCTACGGTATTTAAGAATCGAGGTTTCAAAAATACTAAAAATAAAGAATATTTTAAGAATAAACCCGAGGCCGAAGGTAAGAAAAGGATATAATTTGTGTGTTGAAAATCTTTAAACACAATACAATTCAACCGTGTAAAAATATACCTTTCCTAAACGAAAAAACTAGCTAAAACCTGCACTAGCTATAGCCAAATGATCAATGCTAATGACTTCGATGATCAACAGTATCATTATAATTCTGTGTATAATCTTACTTACACTCTGAAGAGTAAATGATCGTGGCTTCAGATACACGGACGTCGAGGTCAGTTGTGTGCACTTCACAGAAAAAAGTCACCGTGTGACCCGCTGTTTTCTGTGGCAAGGTGCGTTTTATCTTCAAGGTGCCATTGGAAATGCCCAACACCTGAATCCTCTTGTCTTCCAGAAAGCTTTTCGATGTCCAACATTTCTTATTACAGTTACAGTAACCGATGTCATCTTCCGATCCTTTCAATTTCCAATACAAGTCGTCTACTTTACTTGGGTCCTTTCCGATTGCAGCACAATCCAGTTCCTGAATATCACCTTCACCTTTAATGGAACGCTCTTGCCGCGTTATAACAGAACCTGAAAAATATGTGTCATAAAAGGTTTGTGAGACTTCCTTATATTAAAAGGTCTTTTAAAAGTTTACTTTGGAATTTTATTTTTGAGAAATTTGATTATTCTGTGATGATAAGATATTGAATTGCTGGTTTTCAGTGTCACGCCATTCAAAATAGGTCAAAACAAACATCAAAACCATTCGACTGATAAAGTCCAGAATCTTGGAAATGAAAGGAGGTAAATATGCAAAGACCCTCGCCAAGATTTGGGTCGAAGGAATAATTCGAATACGAGATATCCGGGGAAATGTTTTACCCAAATTTATAGAGCTTTGTATGGAGACGCCATGCTGGAGCTCATCCGGATGAGCTCCAACATGGCGGACGGAAACTAACAGAAACATCTGTTACCGAGTTTTGCTACAAAAGCGTGAATTTACTCCTAGAGAAACTCATAAACATTAAAGTAATACTTTTTTCTAATACTTGAAGTGCTTAGATAGCACAATTCAGCGAAAAAAGTCTCTTTTTTGACCTAAATGACAGCTCTCTCGGCCGTCATGTAAATGCTGCGTCACGCAAAAGCTTAGAAATTCAAGCGTACTTTATCACAAAACCAAGAACCCTTCTGAAGCGAAAATGTGTTGGAAAATTAGTTTTCGGCTGCTCTAATACACCATGAAAGTAAAATCTCAGTAGGATCGATAGTTTTGTAGTTTGAATTTTGGTGACGTCATGTGAAAACCAACAATAGTTGAAACATACTCTCAGCTGATGTAGCCTAATGTAGAAAACTGCATAGAAAGTGTGCTCGTGAGGTATTTATGCCAACTTATTTGCGTGTGAAAGTTTGCGACATAGCTTTTCAGTAAATATGTCTCAGTATGTATACAATAAATAAAGTTAGTTATCAGTCGATGCCACTTTGTCTTCCCTTCATTGGCCAAGAGTCCACCACGTGATCTGCAAGCACCAATGTCATCCTACTGTGTTTGGCTGCAAAAAATATTCTGCTCATGCGTAAATAAAACCACTCTTTTCTTCTTCTTGTGATCGCTTTTGCTGAAAATGGCAGATTGCTTCCAATCCATAAGTTTTAAAAAAGAAATTCGGTGATCGAATAATAAAACAATAATTGAACTCGGTTATCGCAATTTATCGTTATTGGTCAGAGTTTCGCCTTCGGCTTCGCTCGCCGTTGACAAATCAGAATAGTTTGCTCAACCTTACTTGTCCAATAATTGCTAATTATTCTGAATTGAGTTATCAGTTACAATGATTGATGTAGAAGCCTCAGACTCCTATCTGTGTTTTAAAATTAGTGTAAATTTATTTTTGTACGAGGTTGCCTACCCTTTGGCATGTACCGTCAAACTTGTTTTACTCGATCTTTAATCATACTGAGTTACTTGTTGTTTTTATTCTTTGTTTACTGTATTGTTTTATGAAGAAGTACATCGATAGAAATAATGTCGAGGTCTCTTCAAGTTCGCTATCAGCTGGCTACGACCTTTACCCTTTGCCGGAAATGCGCCAGGGAAGGGAGTTTCCCGGATAAACGATACGTGGAGTTCCTTTCAGTCGAGAATTCACAGAGTCGGCGCGCGAAACATGTAAAACATTATTCCTACCTGATGTGTAATGAAGCAGATTTCCTGTGGGGAGAGCACAAAATAGCAATTAAAGCAAACCCTGTAACACTTTCACTTTCACAGGCCAACTAATATATTAGTTTGAAAGAATGCCACGGACATTATGTTTGCGAGTACTCAAGGAAAGCAACAACGACGTCACATGAACCGTACCTTATCAATCACTTTATTTTATTGTATAATTATTTACCAATCAATAATGTTATCTATTGTTCTCATTTTAGTTTATCATTAACATCTCATGTAAATTTAAATTCAAATTTTAGGACCCGTTATAGTGTTCTCTTTCATTGTAGCTCTGGCTCTGAGGAAGGCTAATTTTGTTCGCTGAAATATTGGCCTTAAATAAATCAGCCCTTTTCCGTATTGCCAGCCTTGCATTCAGATTTGCTATTAATAGCCAAAGTCGGATTGATGAGGTCCACTTTCAAGCCCTCCTAGATCGATCCGTTAGCCATTCAGGCCATTTCTATATATTCCTTTGGCTTTCTTGTAAATTCACAGAGACATAGACCGTAGACTGAATAACTTAAATAAAAACCTTTTTCGACAAAACCTTGAAAATATCATGCTAAAGAAGCAAAGATCAGCCTTAAAGTAGCCTGCGTGCTTCCGACAAAACCGCCATGCTACGAAGGCTACCTTAAAGCGAAAGCATTTTCACATCCGTTTGCGTGACCTTGGCCCTGAGACAAAGTGTACTTCTTCTGTTCCACTTTCTATTTTTATTCGTTCCAGCGGAGTTTTGCAGAGTTCAGATGATCAAACGACCTTTTTTCACTCTGAAGGGGAAGACGTACATCTCCTCTTATATTTTGAAGTTCTGCGGCTGTGGGTGAAAAATGGCGATGCCATATCACTAAAGGGGGTTTTCCTTTTCAAGACCTTTCAAAATACCATTATATGTTTTAAACTTAACTGGTATAATTAATTATTTCTTTCTCTAAACGGAAAAACTAGCAAGCAAACTCAAAAAACTGCACTAACTTATGCCAGATTTTAGTCAGTGCTAATTGGATAACAGTTTGTTCAACGACGTTGATACCCCATGCATGCAATACATGCTAAAACGGAAATGACGTTAACTTCAATTGAAGGATAATACAAGAGTATTATCAGCCTAAATTCGGCAGAAAAATATGAGTACTAACCTAGACTAGATAAACAACGTAAAAAAATTATATCCTATTGAAAATCTGAGCCTTCTTATAAAACATATTCTTTCAAAAAAGTGTGCTACCAACGCAGATTTAGCGATAATATATAGACAAACAAACACAGTTTGTTATCAGTACGGTGTAAAACTGGAAATATTGGTTCAACCTATGATTACCTTGTGAACGGTCAAATGCTTATATATGCTCTTTAATTTACATTTAAGTGGCTTGGCCAATTCTGATACGTAGTCATAACTAAAGCTCTACAGAGGTCTGGGAAGGTACACCTGGAAAATCCAGGGGCAGGGATGGAGAGGTTTGTTCTGGAGGCCCCCCTATAACCGTAACCCGTTTACCCTATTTCACATTTTGGCACTAATTATACGTATTTCAGACCCAACCGAAGGGGATTTACTGAAATGGAGTAAAAAGACCATGCCCTTTACTTAATTAAAACTCATTGTCTTCATTTCTCGGGGAAATAGGAGCTTCAGGACCTATGAGGTCCCACCTTCGCAAAAAATTGCGTTACTTCCGATTGCTCCCAAATTTGGCCCACAGGAAGTTAATAGGTTTAGCCAATTGTGTGCCTTGTTCCAGCCAGCCAGGAGAAAATGGCCGTGTACCGTGAGAGGTTTTTGCGAAGAATGAAAGCTTGTATTGACGAATTTCAACCAAATACAAGTAAAGCAAATTATTTTGAAGGATTCTGGAGGGTAACGTAACAAGCAAAACAAACGGGAAAATCGAGGTAAGAGAACAGTTTGAATCTTGCGTGCCGATAGCCGATTCGCCGGTGTCTGGAGCACATGTTGTTGAAACGCAATGAATTCCTTCCCGTTTGGCCTTAGCTTCGCTTTTTGCCGTCAAATCCTTTCTTATTTTGATGAATTATATCAGCAAATTCATGGTTGCTTGTCTTTAACTCGATATTTCGATGGAAACCGAAAAAACAAAAACAAAGCGTTTATGTTATGTCAACACTTTACCACGATAATTATGATAATCCGATTAGCATAATCTGCTAGCATCTCAAAATAAATTTTTTAGAAAATTCCAAGCCGCTCTATATTTTCGAACGATTTTCGGATTGTTTGGCTTAGATATTGGTAAAAAAAACTTTGTTACTACCATATTACACAAAATAGACACATTTCCTGGCAACATGACATTCTTTATAAATTTGAAAAATTTTTAGGCAGAAATGTGCCTTATTAATTTTTTGCGGAATATTATGGGTTTCCTGAGTCCGAAATATTTTTTTTCTGAAAGTTTAATTTTTGCCCTTTTCAATGATGTATAGCTTGATATGGAACTGTAAATAACAGCAGAGATATAATTTTTTAAAGTTTATTGTCAAAAATACTTTAATTAAAAACAAACAGAAGACAATGCTGCATATTCTCGTTTAGCGCTAACCTAAAGGGACCAGAGGGGCCCCTGTTTAGTTCTCCTCTAATTTAAGTATTTTACTTATTTAACCACACTTAATACAAAGAAAACCTTCACTAAAGCACCCCATTATAAAGTATAAGACTTAGACAGTTCCGCTCTGTGCCGTTAAATGACATTATCCATCCTTACGGCAAACTTTCTCTTAATCGTTAAGTGAAAATATAAATACCTCTTATTAGCCGAGTTTTCGGTCCGTACTGTAAATTATGGACCGAGTTTTTTTCCATCGATTTATGGCCCGCGCGCTTCGCGCTTGGGCCATAAATCGATGGAAAAAAAAAAAAAGAGGATCCGTAATTTACAGTACGGACCGAAAAAGCGAGGCTAATAAGATGTTTATTATATGGCTTCTTCCTGTTTGGGAGACCGGAAACAAGTGCAGGACGCACGATTTGACAGTCAGTTGACAGGTGTTAAAAAGAAAGTTTTTATTGGCGCATGAAACCAATAGCACATAACAAACGCTTTCCGGGAAAGTAAAAACAAATTCGCCATGTTAAAAAAGTCTATTCGGTCAAAACTAAGAGCACTGTAAGTTTTAGCTCGAAGTCGTTTCCATCTTTCCTCCGTTTGTTCTTGTGAAAAAACACTGCAAAAGGCAAAGAAGCTTTTCAAGGTAAGTTTGTTGTCATTGTCGAAGAATTCGCTCTTTAATTGCAGTAATTGTTTTTGGAAAAACCTCTCTTTCTGCCAGTTCATTCTCGTCTTCAATTGCGATCCGCGTTAAATTTTAAAACACTGACTAGAATTCTCTTCCTCGGTAAGGTCACGATTCAGTTTCTACAACGCTTCGTTCTTATTAAAACTGAAGCTAGGTTAAAATTTGGAAAGGCAAAGTCAACATCCCAGTCCTCAGGGTTTAGGGTTTACATACATATTTCAAAGTTTATTCGGTGGGAACTAAGAGCACTGTAAGTATTTACCCGTTAATGTGACACCGGAGTCTTTTGAAAAGTGCACATTATTGTTCGGGCTCGAACTCGCTTCTATCTTTCTTTCGTTGGTCTATGAAAAAACACTGCAAATGGCAAAGAAGCTTGACAAGATGATCGGGTGCTGGTATGTTTGTTATCATATTTGTTGAAGGAATTACTCATTTTCTCTCTGCCAGTCGATTTTCGTCTTCGTAACTGTGTACTACGATAAAATTTTCAAACACTGACTAGAATCCTCTCCGATCATATTACGAGTTAGTTTCTTCATCACCTTCGTTCACAAATAAACACAGTTTAAATTGTTGAAGGCCAAAGTCAACATCCAAGTCCTCAAGGTTGACAGGCGTCTTATAACTTTATTTAAACATTTTTTTGTGAGGTAAAGAGATTTAGACCTCCAAAATGAGCATTTTCTTTAAAAATTTTGGTCCGTATAGCAAGTTACGGACCGCAAATTGGCCAATCACACGGCGAAAATAGACTCAGCCATATAATAATCTCAGTTATTCAATATTTGCTTTACTTATATAGTTAAAAGACTGAAGCTAATCGGATATACTATTTACTTAAGGATTACGCCTTAATTTCGTCGACATGAGCGGAACACGTAATTTAATCCAGCTTAGTCTTATCCTTGGTAAAAAAGGAAGCTGAAAAGTATATAAAAAAAACCATCCAGTCACGTGCACGTGCTTTCAACTTACCCCAAAGTAGCAATAACCAAAAAGCTGAACTAGAGCTCATGTTGACCTTTTTCTAAAATGATTCTTGCAGTTGCTAAACAAGCTTGGTGATGCTTCGCCGACCAAGAATAATAAGACCGACTCTGCAAGAAAGAAAAAGGGACAAATTACTTTGTCATCACTGAAATCGTAAAGCGTAACCCAAACGGAGCTTTCTCTTTTGAAATCTACTCTTTCTCTTTCATTTCCTCTGCTAATGAATTTTTTTGTTCTCGCTATTACATGCTTTAACGCAGTGAAGAAATTAAGTGTTTCAGAATGAAAGCGATCAAGAAACGTTTTACGGCAATCTAGAGAATTACTGTTGAGTCCAATTTTGCACCCACATTGATTAGTATGTTGTTTGAGCCTATATATATTTTATTACTAAGTCATTTGTGCTCCATCGTTCTGAATGAACTGACTGCTTCTCTCGCCAAAATGGGCGCCCTTTTCAAGTTTCTTGATGTACTCATGATCACTGCCGCCGCGCGACGTACTAAAAATAGTCAATTTCAAAAGGCAGTTCGAATTCTTGCTTAATCAGCTTTGGCATCTGTGATCAATAGCTAGAGATGTACCCTCTTTAATGTAGAAATTCTAACGTAAGAGAACATTGTACCACTAGTAGAATTACCAACAAACTATTTCAAAGTGCATTCATCAAATTGCCGGTTCCTAAAAACATTTTAGGCCTTGGCTGCCATGCTGTGTACGTGAGTAGGCTTAATTAACTGTTAACAACTTCATTTTCATCTTGGAGATTTTTCCCTTTTTTCATGGTGAGGCATCCCCGCCAATATCGAGCAGCGAAAGAAAGGTTTGGCGGTATCTTTTTTAATACTGATTCAGCAACTTTTCGATATGTTTGCTTTGACTGATAATGATAAAGTGATCGACCAAATAATCACAAACAACAGAGAAATAATATAAACAAATTATACTTACAAAGGAAGGAACCGACTAATATGACCAACTTACCTTCTTCTGGTATCCCTTTTCCGCAAGTTGTGGACTGCGCCCTCTAGAAGTGACTTCTTTAACGATTCACAAGTGTTTTATAAACATGATCATGTGACCATTTTACCGATACTCCCCGGAACAGCAACATAAATAAAACTTTTGTCACCTATTGTAAAATATACTTCAGCAGGAAACAAGAGAACGCCATTATGGTAAACGAACAGTTTTTGAACATATCCGGTTAAAAAGTAAATGAAACACCACTTTTGAGTCTATGGGACCACCTATAATATTTAGCGGAAGCTTTTCAGTCCGGAAAAACGGGGTCACCTGAAAAAGAATGACAGGAATTTATGTTCTTCTTCATCAAACCCATTTTTAATACCTGTTTTGGTAGATGCGACTCCCAAATTACCTCACCTAAATATTGTTTACCGTTAATATGCGATTCGTGTACGGACTGGCTTGTCAATTTAAATAAACATCTTACTTTTTTTTAATTTTGGAGGCGCCTTCAATATGACTCCAAGTAAGTGTACAGTTGTGGAATTGAACCTCTTTGCATCACCGTGAGACAGCCCAACTCATGACACGAGAGAATTGTCAAGTTCCGCCACCAGTTGCGCTAGACGAAGTTGAGAGACTGGGCCTTTAAGGAAAGTGGCATCGCCGGTTATTCTTCCAACCGTTGGCAATCTGGAAGTGCTTAGATTTGATATATAAAATTCACATTTTCTTCAACGAAAGGAAAAAAACAATGTTCCCTCTTGTGTTTGCTTGTTTTATTCAATGAAATTTGCTCGTTTTAGGCTTTTCTTAATTGCTGGTTTTCAGTGTCACGCCATTCAAAAATAGGTCAAAATAAAAATCAAAACCATTCGACTGATAAAGTCCAGAATCTTGGAAATGAAAGGAGGTAAATATACAAAGACCCTCGCCAAGATTTGGGTCGAAGGAATAATTCGAATACGAGATATCCGGGGAAATGTTTTACCCAAATTTATAGAGCTT
Organism: Porites divaricata; assembly: GCA_038088405.1. Taxonomy (NCBI): domain Eukaryota; kingdom Metazoa; phylum Cnidaria; class Anthozoa; order Scleractinia; family Poritidae; genus Porites; species Porites divaricata. The sequence continues at coordinate 7,941,142 of JBBMOI010000008.1, forward strand.
TGTATGGAGACGCCATGCTGGAGCTCATCCGGATGAGCTCCAACATGGCGGACGGAAACAAACAGAAACATCTGTTACCGAGTTTTGCTACAAAAGCGTGAATTTACTCCTAGAGAAACTCATAAACATTAAAGTAATACTTTTTTCTAATACTTGAACTGCTTAGATAGCAAAATTCCGCGAAAAAAGTCTCTTTTTTAACCTAAATGACATCTCTCTCGGCCGTCATGTAAATGCTGCGTCACGCAAAAGCTTAGAAATTCAAGCGTACTCTATCACAAAACCAAGAACCCTTCTTTCGCGAAAATTTGTTTGAAAATTAGTTTTCAGCTGCTCTAATACACCATGAAAGTAAAATCTCAGTAGGATCGATAGTTTTGTAGTTTGAATTTTGGTGACGTCATGTGAAAACCAACAATACCACTTGGTGTAAGCCGTACTATTAATATTTCCCTTTTCCTGGTCTTTTTAAGAACTCCTCCAAGGGACATGCTCCGTCACGCAACAAGTTGAAGTTAGAATTAAAGATCTCAATCACACATTTTTATTTATTCATTATTTATTTATTTATTTCATTGTCACTGGAAATAGAAAAACTTAGATAAATTACATAAGAGAACAATGAACTACATACTAGGAAAAAAAAATTTGCAGTGGGGAAGGACTAGAAGGGAACATACGAACCATTCGAGCTAGTCCACCCAAAAACTACAACAGACACTTAAATAAAGAAAAAGAGAAAAGAAAACATTAAAATTATATCTTAAATGTGAAAACTATAATTGATAATATGTCATATCCTAGATTCGTCTAATCAGATAATAATTGTAACATCGACTCACTACATCCAATTGGCATGCGGGTGGTCAGGGTCGAAGCTCTTCTTTTTCGAACTCATTACATTGTTTTTTAAATAATGATAGGCTTAAATTAGAGGCCCTGAGTTTGTCAGGCAGGTTGTTCCATAAATATGGTAATCTATTGAAAAAAATGCCTTTGAATAATTCGGTTCTGACTTTGTTTTTAACTTATTACTAGAATATGACCTTAATCTTTTATCTGAGCAAAATTCAAAATATCTTTCAACTGAATAGTTATAGTAACCACACTTCAGTTTGTAAAATGTTGTTATGTCTTTAACTTCTCTTTGGTACACCAATGGGAGAAGATTGAGCTGCTGAAGGCGTTCATTGTCAGTTAAATTAGGTAGGAGAAGCCGCGTAGCACGTCGTTGGACACCCTCAATAAGCTCTATTAAGGTGACAGACTTTGGACTCCACATTTCAGAGGCATACTCCAAATGCAAACGCACAAGGGCCACGTAGAGAGATCTAAATGTTGGCAGAAACTGATCGCTCCTGCTGCTGAGTGAACGACAGATAAAACATAACATCTTATTATTACATTACTTCCCGTAACTCTAGATGAGGTCGACTAAAGTGTCAATCCACATGAATCAAGCACCGCCAAGCACACAACTCAAAATGGTATAATTTAGTGACAGATATGCTTTAAAAATAAGAGACATATTGACCAGCTGATTAACCTTAGAAAAATTTAAACTTGCTTATTATACAACATGTATACTGTACCGAAAGCATTAAACTCATCGTGAATGGAGTTTGATCATGATTAATCAACAGGAAGAGGAACAACTAAGATCACTGGGCGTTCCGAATGTTCTGATGTTAGAAACAAAAGGAAAAGTGATGAACATCTTTCAATCCTCAAGTAAAGTAGCCGGAAGTGGCTGTAATTCTTTATCGAGGGGTAGGCCAAAGGCCAGGAGAATGAAGAGAGAGTGGCATCCTGTCTTCAATGATTTTAAAATCGAAAGGACTGAACTGAAAACACTGACTGGTTTGATCTTTATTGATTCCTACTCATTTTATGAACTATTGTCTTTAGGGGAGGAGAGAATCTGTTTGCATGCGGCGGGACTTTATTTTTCTTAACTGATCAATTGCAAATAAGCTCAAAAAATATTGTTGAATCCCCAATGTAACTCGAACTCGGATAACATGAACTCACCGCTAACTGAAACCTTTTCCCTTTGAGTTTTCAGTCACTTTTATTCGGCTCAGTAACTTGACATTGGATAACTCGAATTTTTCACTAGCTTGAGCTATTTTGTTTACCTTGATCCAAATTTACCCCGATAACTCGAATTCTGGCTGCGGTAACCAGGGATGCCATCCCATTAGCTCTTCTTGTCTTGCGGTTAAAGTAAAAACCCTAAAACCGGTACACTACTGCAACTTTATTTTAATTATTGCAAAGGACGCTGAACAGAGCTGAAGGATGTCTTCCAAAACAACTTCCTGTTCTTACCGCACAATAACAGGTTTCGCCAGGGAAAACCCCAGCCTTTAACTTGGCAAAATTATCAGCTTATTGCTTTCATTTCTAGTTTTACTTAGAATTTGGGCTAAATTGTTCTTCTCACCAACCGAGAAGGAATTGTTTGACTTTAAAACTACATAATTTGCAGCGGTCGTCAAATTAAATAGTCAAATATTAAAGATTTTTAAAATCCATATCCATGTATATCTACACGCATGTATAAAATAATCACAGTAATTTTCAAAGAGTTATGATACATGTAACTCGTCTATTGGGGTTAATTTAACTCCTTCGTGGAGTTATTTGTCAAGGAGTTATTTTAACTCTGCACGTGCATCACGCTTTGTTTTGTACATGTCTTAGCTATACAAATTGTAAGTTGCCTTGAGAACGGAAACGACAGGGCGATAATTAAATTTTACTATCTGAACTCGGACGCGGTCCCCTCTCTTCAGTTCTAACCTAACTTCCTTACTTTACAGTAACTGAGTGACGTAGCATAAGGGAAAAAACGTTTTCAGCGACGTTTTTATTGGCGTCGCCGTTGTCAGATCGTACGTGAGGTCTTTAACGTTTATCCTGAGTACCAGAGCTTTTCTTGTTTCTTTCTAAATTCCTGATTGCGGCGAAGCCGTGAGGCTCAACTTAGCACTTGGGTCTTATCTCCTGCTGAATATCACTTGAAACGGACCTCTAAAGCCACGGTACCATAGTGCAAAATGATAATAATGATAATTATGATTCATTCAAAAACTGTTTTCCCGTTTCTGATTGGTTAAAACCGCACACATAATTCACCATATAAACAGCTTTGGCAAGAAGTTTGTCATATTGAACCGATGAAGTCAAAATGACGTCAAACGTTCAGCCAAGCTGTAGGTTATTAAACCGTTAACCGAGAAAAACCTGGGACGAGGCTCAGTTGTTTTGGCAGTGAGAACAAAATGTCTGAACAGTCGGCGGAACATTTTACTCTTTTCACGGCGAAATATTGTCTATAAACATGCATGGCAAGAACAGCATGAAGACAAACGGACATCTGCTATTTGAGTATATTTGCAGACCTGAACAGACCTTTATCTAGCCGCTTAAACTTCCCGATAATGATGCATTATTGAGATGAATTTAAATCAACCAAGGTTGGCATGTTTTAGCTTGTTTTTAAACTTGGAATTATTTTGAAGGAATAATAAAACATTTATTGAAGTTGGCTTTCATAGGATATGAAGAATTCTGCAGATCTCGGAGGGTTTTATCCACCTCAGCCTTCAGCCTCGGTGGATAACACCTCCTTGATCTGCAGAGTTTTTCATATCCTACGCAGCCTAGCCTCGTTCATTGCTAATCATAATAACCGCATATGCTTATGTGGGGCATTTTTAAAAATACCTCAATGCGCCTTACTATATAAAAATAAGAACAGAAATCCGTCTTTTACTTATCTAAAAAGAAAACGTTTTAGCAGGTTTTTTTTTTTTAAACGGTCAACAATCTTTGCCTTCTTGATGTTCAGCACTGTGAGGCATTCTACAATTTAGGGGCAGCATCCGAAAAAGCTCTTAACCACCATAGTTGTCATTTCTAGCCGTAGTTGAGGACAGATTAGGGACCTTAAGATCCGATTACGGCCACAGCAGCAAAAACGTCGCTGAAAAAGTGAATTCGCGTTATTTCAATCTTCATCGCCACAGCAAAGAAATGTACAAAAAAGCGTGATGCACGTGCAAAATTGTTGTTTTGGTTATTAGACCTATTGGTTTTTTGACGTTCTCGTTGCCGTCGCCTTCGTCGGATCTTGAGTTCCCTAGTAGTGAACTCGTGACACTGATCCTAAAGTTCGTGATGGATTTTAGACTTCTATTAGAGGCTTCAAATAGTCTACAGACTGGACTTTTATAGTCTTTTAGGTTAAGAAGAGAATCTTAAACTCAGTCATCTTCTCAACTGGTAGCCAGTGCAAGTATTTCAGTGTAATTTTAGTCCCTGCAGTGCTAAATGTAATGCTTTCACCAAAAGATGGTTGCCTTGTAAACTGCGATGTGAAATGTAGCACCTCAGCCTTTCCAGGATTACTGTTGGGCATGTTCTCACTGTTCCATGACTGATAATACACTCAACACATTGCTGAAGACTATCGGGAGCATCACAGTTATATTGTTCGGGTGGTTATGGGTTGAAACAAAAACTTGACAGTCGTCATCACAGAACATTTAGTTAAGATTATAACCGTGTATCACATCTTCAAGAGGTGTAATATACAAAGTATATAGTAAAGGTTCAAGTCTGAAGCATTGTGGGAAACAGTACTCCGGACGAAGATGTACTTTCACCAATAATTACTCTCTGAGAGCGACCCCATAAGTATGATAAGAACCCTTGCGGAGCAGTCTCTGACAGTAAAAAATGTGCTCTTAGATAAATATAGAGGGCGTGGTCTAGTTTATCGAACGCCGCTTACGGATTGAGTCGTACAAGTGCTCAAATGAAGGGTTTTCAAAATTACATTTGTTACCCTAAGCAGTGAAGTCTCTGTGGGGTGATGTTGTCTATAGGCTGATTGAAGATTGGGAAAAGGCCCTGTTGACCAAGATAGCTACATTTCGCTCAATTTTATTGGTACGTAAGCAATATTAAGGCAAAACGTTTTTGTTTAACATAATTTCTTAATTCCGAGAACAATACAAATTACAGGTCTCCATTTAAACGACCATTTTATGAATTAAATTATTGTACAACTTTGGGAGTCTAAAGTGCAGAAAGCGACAACTATTCGCCCGCATTAAAAAAAACATAAATCCTATGTTTTAACATTTCTATTGTTGTTTTCAGTTTTTTTGTATGTAAATGATTCAGTCTTGAACGTGTCGATTTTGCTCCGGAAGTATCTCAAATACAAAAATCGCTGTTTACCATGAGCTAAATCTTACACTTATAATGATACTAACTTTCGGGTGGCTTCATAATTACAAAGTTCAGTCAAGTTTCATGCAGTTAAAAATATGAATATTACTATATTGTTACAGGAAATAATTTGTTTTACAATCTTCTACTAGAGACTGGCTGCTTGGCTGTTCCAGAACAAAGTTTCCCTTTTTGTCCCTTAGATCGTCTTATAACCTTTTGGATAAGGCTATTCCAAAATTCCACTTCTTCTGCCCTATACTTCTGTTTTTCCTTGGGCTTCACGTCAAGGGCCAGGTAGGATCGGTTTATTTTGTTGAATTTTGGCCACGTTACAGGAGAATAGTGGCCATTAGGATCACTGAAAAGGAAGCAAAATCAGAAAATGAGGAGCTTGATGATAACCAAGAATTTACGATCATGCTACACACACACACACACACAAAAGCAAAATGGTTGGCACTCTCTTCCCCACAGGAATGCATTTTTTAAAGCTCAAAAGCGCTCGCAGTTTTGCTGTTTATTATTTATTACAGTTTTGAACTTTTTTTCCCACATTTAGAAGCTAAAAACTCTGATGGATATTTATATATTTTAAAGCAAGGCTTTTGTGTAAACCAGCGCCTGTAGCTGATAAAACCTGACCGTGGTTAAATAAAATATCTATCTATCCACGTATCTTTCTTGAAAGCTATCAAGTCACATCCCAAAATACAACAACCTGTTTAGAGAAGCAAGATCAAGCAGGTTCTCATATGGGTTACCGTTCAATTAAATAATAAATAATTTAACATGACAAAGGAATAAAACTTTTAGTTGTAAATTTATAAGTATAAGAAGAAACACTGTTACAGTACTAAACTGAATTTGTAAATTCTGCGATCATTTTTGTTAGGGTTATAATCATACAATCGTGAATAAATAAAAAGTTTATATATTTTTTCGGTATTGAACAATCTATTATCTCTTTCATAGAACCTAATTATGAACCTACTTAAGATAAATTGCCACTTTAAGTACCCAAAATACAAGAACCTATTTTGCCAGACTCCAAAAAAGTAGGTTCTTAGTAGCGGGTGTTTACTGATCAGAATTACTTGTTCTTAGATCTTACCCAAACTTAGCAAAGTCAGTCCACAGTCTCATGATGTACAGGCTCAGCCCCTTCTCAATTTCAGAATATCTGGGAATGAAAAATTCCATCAGCGATGCGGAAATATTCGCGAAAGGTGCTCCAAACACAAAACCAATGTCCGCTCCGTGAAATGCGCCAGCCCAGTCGGGAAGTGTCGAAAAATCCGGACGATGCTCAAATACGTAAAAATAAACTTGGTTTTCAGCCTAGGGAAAGTAAAGTTAGAAAAAAAAAAACATTTATTAGACTCGGTTAGTGCCCCGCATGGTTGAGTACACCACCTTGGGAGGACCAAGGAAGGGCTGATTAATGAATATGTAGTCGGTCATTTTGCATTTGCCTACTTGTTGCATGATTAACCAAGTGTTTAAAGGTGAATGTGTGAAATGAATTTTATACGGGGAGGCTCCGCCCAGAGGTCCAACTCCTTAATTTTTCATATACAGCTAATTGCAATAAGGTTGTCATAGAAAAAAGCAAAAAAGCAAAAAGCAAAAAGTTAAATAGGAATTAATTAGCATATAATTATCATAGCTTGCAACATTCACAACACACACGCATATAGCTGAATATTAATCACGTAGTATGAGAGAAGTCATTTGGATATTCAGTTTCTTGTTGTCATTCTAATGCAATTCGAGGCTGATTCATCTAGCGAATTTCAAACGTGCTCGAATTACAAACGTACATAGAATAACTATTAAAGAAATAATGGCTCCATTTTTTTCAATAAATATGGCCTGGGGTAAATTCCAGGAACGCGACGCGTCTTGTATTTTAGTACTAAATAGAAAAGCCATTCTGCGTATGGTTTGCAGTGCACAACACCATCTGATCACAATTTTCAAGCAACAAATCAGGGGCGGAGAGAGCCACTTCCTCACCCGCGCCGCAAACCAAGTTTCGTTTGTCAGGACATAATAGATTGGTGACTGAAAGTGCGACAACTCACACATTACATTGCTCGCGTCAATTTACCTTTTTCTTTTTCGAATTGTGCGACTTCTGTTGATGGAGAATGTTGGCTCTAAAATGTCATTGGCGCCTGTCTTTCTTACAGCATGGAATCACAGAATTATCTCTTGTTATTGTGAATGACTTCTTAAATAATTGTTAAATTATTAAAATACGAAAATGTAAATCACATGGCTAATTAATTCCTATTTGGCTTTTTGCTATTTGCTTTTTCTATGACAACTTTATTGCAATTAGGTGTACTCTTTTGATAGAAAATTTACCCCTTTTGTATACCTGTTACTGACAAATGGTACCCCATTCACATACCATATTTTTGATCACTTTATCTCATTTAACTCCGGACCTGTGAAAGCACAATGTCTTTATAATGAGAGTGAATCACTAAACCAGGCAGTTTTCTTGTCTCTTTCATAGCCACAAAATGCGTCTCTAAGCACTTTCAGGTCCTTTCTTTAGATCGAAATAACATATTTCTGTACTGTTTCATATACTTTCACTAGTGAACCCTTTACTATTTTATATTCTAGAAGCCTGAAAACAACAACAACAACAAAACTCCCCTTTCGGGCAGAGCCACCGGCAAAGCCCGTTTTAATGAGTAACCCCCGTGCTCATAACAAGTTTTGTGTGCGTCCTTTTTTTTTGGAAATTAATTACCTTCCATAAAGCTTTTGCCTCAAAAAGCATTGGTGCCACAGTCATAAAGTCACTTTGAAAGTCAATCATCCTGTCTCTTGCTGTTGTGTCAGAATCATCTGCATACTGGTACTGAACCAGCTGCTCCACGATTTTGTTTTGTGTGATTCCTTCCAAGAGTGTTCCTGTCACATTTTTAAACTCTTCGCTTGTGACTTGGCCCGCATTTCCCAGCCCCAGAAAGACGTCTAGAGATGACTCGTGGGTTGTAAATCCAGCCATGATTTGAACATTATGAAAATGTGTTTTTTTCTTTTGATACAGCTTCTGAGGAGAGTCTACTATGAAATCATCATCAATAACTGGGTTGCTGAGTTCCATCAGGGCTTTGGTAGGGATATTAGATTGCAAAGAAATGATTTCCTCAGCACTTTTATCACGGAGACAGGTGATGAGGCTGTCGTCAAAAGAGCAGTTTGCAACAGCAGCTAGCTTTTTTACTGATTCATTGGCTGCCTTTGTTGGTAGGTAGGGAGCTGACGCGGCACCGCTTTGCATGATGGCCCTTTGGAACAGATCTTTTGATTTAGGCGAGATTAAATGCAAGGCGACACTTGTTGCTCCTGCACCTTCACCAAACACAGTCACGATTTTGGGATCACCTCCAAAACGGGCAATATTGGCTCGAACCCACTTCAATGCCTCAATCTGTAGAGAAATCAAATTACAAGAAGTGAAATTGATTGCTTTAGATAAAAAATGCCCGAGGGGAGCACGGTGGTGTTACAGTGCTGGGATATTTCGGCAAGTGCAATCAATAATTTTTGCTTATAGTCACAGTCTTCAAGGTTGAGGGAAAAACTGAGTACTGTACATTATAAATTAGTTGGCCATTAAGTAAAATAAACTAAAAAGAAGTGTCTTTCTAAAACATTAGCTATAAAAAAATTTGCGAAGAAAACTTTTCTTAAAACATTTGAGAAAATTTAAAAAATTAAAAAATATACCACGTTTCGACGTTCTTGAACGTCATTATCAAGCAAAAAAATCATTAAGTAACGATTTTAAGAAACACTTCTCTCTGTTACCTGATCCAACATCCCATAATTTCCTTTTTGGTCCTTCTCAGGAATGTTCAAGAATCCCAGAATTCCTAGTCTGTAGTTGAATGTCACGACAATGACGTCATTATAGCCTGCTAAAACATGAGCTGGATAGTCAGTAGAGGAACCAAGGGAAAAGCCACGGAATTTAGCAGAGGAACGGCTGGCGAAGCCACCGCCATGAATCCATACCATCACCGCCATCTTGCCTTTTGGATTATTTGGAACAAACACATTCAAGAAAAGGCAATCTTCGTTTCCTGTGAAAGGAAAAAATAACAGTGAATAATGTATCTCAGTTTAAAACAGTGAGTAGCGAATTTCTGCTGCAAGCGTTAGGGAGCTATATCTCTCACATTCTCTTGCTTCTAGATATTCTTGCAGCAGAGCGTGCTGAACTTATGGATGAACCAATCGCCTTTGCGAACTGCCCAGATACACGTCCAACAACGTTCGAATATTAAAAGAACCTTATTCATCTTACCGTTTCTTTTTGCCTCCTTGAAATTAGTAATATTGACGTCCGGTTGTGGACACGCCGCTCCGAACTCCTTCGTTTCTTTAGTTCCTGTCCAATTTTTGGGGGGTCTTGGGGCTGCCCATCTGTATTTTTTTACCGGAGCTTCAGCATACGGGATACCAAGATATTCATACACAGTTTTGCCATTTGATAGCGTCTCCAGCTTGCCAACAATGGTACCTGATGTGGTGTTTACCTCGGGAGCGTTGCCATTAGCCTGGATCTGAAGGAATTTTTTTGGGAAAAGGAAAGCATCGTCACGAAATACCAGACAGCGGTAAGACGGGGGTAAGGGAAGCTGGGATTCCGGAATCCTGTAAATTTTGCTTGTAAAAAAACAGGCATCGTGGACTTTGGAATCCCGGAATCCACAGCGTGGAGTCCACATTTCAAAACTGTCTTGAAACACATTGCACAGGGAATTATCAAATCCCAAAAGGTTTTTAAGCCTTTAATTGACCTTGGCCTATTTTTCAATCCCTTCTTGCCTCTATAAACGTGCAAGTAACCAGGAGCCGATTGCTTGGCTCCTACCTCGGTTACGCGGTTTGTACAATTATTAGAAATAAATAGTTGCTAAAACTACTTACCGCAGCTCGAAAAAGTGGAGACGGGGTCGCTTTAGGACCTAAAATTAATGGTTTCCTGTAGGTTAATCATGTGTTATCTTACTTAACTGTAGTACTTTGTCATGGATTTGGTATCAGTTACAAATTAACAAATTGATCAGTTAACATGATAACAAGAAAGGTGAACGACAAATCCTGTCGACTTTATTGCGTTCGTTTGTTTTGCCTATATTTTTTTTTTTACATAATCGCGTTGAAACACTTCCAGGAATTGACTAAAAGGATTTAAGCAAGTTAATTGTGAGGGGGGGGGGGGGGGGGGGGGAATGGAGGTGAAATGGGGGGAGGGCAGGAACTTCAGGGGAAATTCAAGCGCGGGTCAGTGGAATAGGCGCATTCCCGCATTCGCTTCCATTTAAAAATAACCTGACACCCATTGGGACAACCCCTCAGATGCTCTTCATTCGACTTTAATTTATTGAAAACCAAGCTGTTCATTCATAAACATAACACAAGACTTTCCTACAATTTTCGATTGTTCCTCCCCCGAGCTAACTGGGGTAAACAAGCATTCTGATTTTTTTTTTTTTTTTTTTATCCAAGCTAAAAACCATTTTAATAGACCCTTACTATTTTTAAACTTTGTTCCTTTATTTGTCGATTTTAAAATGTTTACCCTTTTTAAATTCATGAGCCAATTTGTGTTTTATCACTTATTTTTTTAATGAATCATTAAGAAGTTGATCAATCAAGTAATTATATAAGCTAATTAATGAAGTTCTCGCTGAAAATCCGATAGGAGAGTTGGGCTCCCTCTATTATTAATTATTATTATTATTATTATTATTAAGCATTTGTAAATTGCCTATACGGTAGCGAGATTTACGATTGTACATTCAAAAACACAAATAAAGTTTCCATTATTATCATTATTGTTATTATTATCATTATTATTATTAGAGGGATAATTCCCTTTTGTATTTACTTAATTTAAAACTCTGGACTGCCTGCAAGAATTGTTGACCGCATTTAAAAATATATATATTATCTCAATGGATTAAGTGCCTGAAGTCCAATTATGTTGTTTGCAAAAACAAAATTAAGTAGCCATAGTTCTGGGTTTTGCCTGATGATTCAATGTTACATACTAGCCTATCATCACTCTACAATGCCTTAGAGCACATGCAAAGAACACGAGGATGATTATACCGAGAAAAGTGTTTTTGTTTTTTTTAGCAAATGAGCTCGCCGACAAAGAACGTGCATGTATGAGAGGATCGTAAGAGACATTTCACTGATCTGTAGCGAAATTAAAGTGGCTCATTGGTGATTTCTTTAAAAAGCTTTAAAATTATTATATAATATTTTATAATCATTATTATTGTAGCTATTATTATTATTATTATTATTATTATTATTATTATTATTATCATTATTACTATTGTTAGTATTATTTTTGTTATTATTATTACCATCATTTTTTATTATTTTTATTTCAACAGTAACGGATCGCTAAATGGGCTCTATATAATTCAATTTAAACAATAATCTCAACTTACACGTTAGTGAATAGTAGATCTTAACTTCACGAATATGAACCGTGAACGTGTTCGTCTCCACTATGCATAGAAGACTAACGCTATGACTCTTCTTCTGTCGCGAGGAGCGTTTTATGCTCAAGGTGCCGTTGGAATTAATATCCAACACTTCGATCCTCTTATCTTCCAGTAATTTCTTATTCACATGGCAATTCCTATTACTGTTACAGTAAGCGATGTATTGGTCGTCTCCTTCACCCTTTACTTTCCATGTCAATTCCAGGTACTTTGCAGCTTTCTTTATTGCATCATCACAATCTATTTTTTGAACATCGTTAGCAGAACGTTTTTCCCGGGTTATAACAGAGCCTGCAAGAGAAATCATGAAATTCTTTGAATTGAAGAATTCCTATCTCCAGTAATCTCTCCATTCCTCATAGGAATTCTCGTAATCACTTTCCCTGGTTGAAGTCATTTTTATTCTTTCCCGAGCGAGTTTCCAAAAAAAAAAAAAGTTGTTATTATACTGACTTAGACAGTAAAGCCCATCACCCAGATTGTCGTAACACCAGTATCAAAGGCCGCCTTTTAAATTCTTAAAAGGAGAAGTGGAACAACTCAGTAACACTTGATGAGTGAATTTAAACAATGATCATAATTAATTGCTTTTTCCTCTTTCAAGAAGTGTTTTCTTGCTGTCTTTCTCTGAGATAGACTGCGAATTGCATTTCAGTGAATTTCAGATATTTCACCATTTTCACCGAGAACATAACGCACTTTGTTTCCCCCCACCCCCTCCCCCTCGCCCCCTCCAAAACAACAACAAAAAAAAAATGCATAACGACTGTCTTTCATTTTTTGGGACGAGTTTAATACTCAGGAGAAATTGGTAACAATGGTTATATAAAATTTTGGGGGACAAACAAGGTACATTTATATATATATATTTTTTAAGTGTTCGCGGTGAAAAGTGTGAAATCGAATCATTGCTATTATTTACTCTTGTGGAGATTTCCGTAAGTGAAGTGAATCTAACGTGATATTACGTTACAGAAAATGTTGCTACAATTGTAGACTGAGACAATTTCCCGAATTCGAAAGCGGATACAGGAAGTGCGAGAAAATTGCAGAACATTCTTACCTGATGCGGTGAAAAGAAGCGAATTTCCTGTGGGATAAGAGTGAAACACTGATAATAAGGTTAAAGACACCCTGAAATACTTTTAGTTTCACAAAGAGTAGAGTGGAATATTCATTTTTTCCTCCTCTGTGGTGACAAATAAGAAAACGGGAAACATTTTAAGGTTTTATCAAATAATACGACGCCTAAAGTGAAAATAACATCTTATTTATTCAATGTCGAAGAAGCTGTGTTACGAAGTTTATCAAAATTAAAACAGTGGTAGCTGTCACCAAATTGAGTGAAACATAAAAATAACCGGCCTCTCAAAACATTAAGACAAGGAACAAATAAACCAACAAAATACTGGGAATGGAGGCACGGATGGACAGACTTGAAAAAGACTTGAAACGGATTAGGTTTTTGAAAACTTGTTAGTTTAGTTCCTTTTTTGTTTTTAACGTTAAAAAAAAAAGGCTTGAAACATATATTTGATTGCCACGAAGATGTGCTTTTGTCAGACGCAAGTAAACTCTCAAGTTCTATAGTGAACAAGGACGAGTAATTCGCATTATTAGTGAACTCGTCTTGCTGACATTTTATATATTTTGGCGCTCCCCTAGTTTAGCCGCTAAACAGAGTACACAGGGTTACTATTCAGCGTCTTGAACAGGGTGTGTTTTTTGGATGGAAAACTTTAAAAGTGTGTGAAGGTTGGCTATAAAAGGTCTTAATTTGTTGTACCAGGCAGGGGCGTAGCCAGGATTTTCCAAAGGGGGGGTCACAGAGGCTACTCACCAGATCACCATCTGGGGATCGCCGACTACAAGAGCCGTTGACGAAAATACTTTATAAAAAAACAAATTTTAAAAAAAGTGGGCTTTTCAACAATGGCTTTTACGGTCAAGATATTGTCATAGCGTTTTTGCCACCTGAATATTGTAGGCTGTTTGCTCAAAAAAAAAGAAGGCCTACCAAGGGGGCGTCACGGGCACTCCAGGACCCCCCCCCCCCCCCCCTAGCTACGCCCCTGCCGGGATTCTTTATCCAAACAATATAATAATAGATAATGTCAGTTGCAAAAATTTAATAATCTCTGTATGCGAAACAAAATGAATCAGGTTCTCTTGATTGACTAACCACAAAGAAGTAATATCCACAGTGATAACCTGGAACTCATGATCTCCTTTTCTCCAACTAATTTTTTTAATCTGCAGTCAGGATCAATTTCAGCTAGTAAAATACGTTGGTGACTAACTGAAGAAAAAAATCAGCTCTGCAAGAACAAGAAAAAAAATACAGACGATTGAAATTACTAATATGCCATCCGATGTAGCGTTTCAATTGCTTGTGGGGTCGTTCCGCTTTGTATTACCACGTTACTTAGGAAGGTATTATCAATTATAGGCATCTTCTATCTTATTCAGTAACTTTAAAACTATATACATGAATTTAACGTTAGGTTGTTAAAACTTATAGCGATTTTTATATCTAATTTCAAAACTTGCCCGCATATAGGGCAGCATGCACTGATGTCTTGAGCATAATTACATCAGTTAATAAACATGTATGTACCAACCTATTTCAATTCGCCTGACTTGCCTTCGCTCAGCCCTCAGCTGGCAAACAGTTGACCAGAAAGATCTCACAAAATGTGATGATAGCCCATTTTTATAATCAAGGCACAAGATAACGTTATGAATCGCGTGATATTTCCGTCTTCCTTAACATGATACTGTAATCGAGAAAAGAGTATCTATTAGGTTACAAGAGCTCTTAGCTGTGTTATAATTAGTTAGCCGGATGCGTTTATTATCCTACGAAAAAGGTCTTGCCTGTCTTAACCTTAATAACAATATCCTCAGACCAGCCCATGAAATTGATTCATAGACAGGCGCAGAAACACAATATTCTGCACAAACCAAAGTGTTTTCTTTCCGCCCCAAATGAACTTAGATAAGGCTAGGCGAAAACACTTTTGCAACGACAAATCAATGAGGGTCAGCCGCTTTAGTAGACGTGGATCAGTAAAGTCTTTGATACCAAATTCTAACATATATGAACCCTGTTTTCGCGTTCACATTGTTAGTTTGGGATGCCTGTGGCGCCAGGAGAAAAGGACGACCGGATACGCCTCTATTTGTAGGTTAAACGGGTAAGGGAAGCTGTTTTAAATTTCACTTTCGAACAGGAAGTTATGCTCTAAATATTTTGTTTTTTCATTTCACAAAATTAAAGAGTAGTTATCAACGGATATTAAGCGATTATTTATTCCCTACATCAGAGAACAACGATCCTCGATACTGCAGCGTTCGGCTGCTTTTCTGGTATTATGTTGTACGCTGATGATAGGATCATTGTCTGTAACAATACTTTTAATATCCCACCGCGAATATTATTATTATTAAAGTGTGACTATGGTTCCAAAGCACGGGTCAATTAACCGACTGATATTGATTAGAAGATTTTATCTTAATTTATTCTCTATGCCCATCAACAGGAATATACAAGCTGTACTTTTTACTTTTCGCGGGGAGGGGAGCTTACTCAACAATTAAGTTTATACGGGGAGCTCGACTTAGCCAGAGGTCCAGCCCTTAATACCGTTTTTCACGAAAAAAAAGATACTCCTTTCGGGGCTTCTTTCGGCAAATCCATGGTGCCAGCCATTTGTTGCGAATAATTCCAATCTTGTAAAGGTAAGATGCTTTTTCAGGGGCACCCAACGACAATTTTCGGAAAATATCTGTTCGGAAGACGATTAGAGATCTAGAATTTTCGGAACATTTGTTGTAAAAATTTTTGCTCGCCTGCCTCTCCTAGGATTTTCAAACATCTAAAAATGGTATAAGGTCACCTAGAATTTCCGGGAGCCTTTTTTTTGGCTGAAATTTTCAAAAAGGTAAGTTTTGATCCCTATAATTTTCGGATCACTAAAACTTCAGCTAGGAAATCCGAACAGATGAAAAATTTTTAGGGGGATAAAAATATGCCTATATCTACCGTTTAAATACTAAACTTCGTTAACAATGCTATGTTTAAGTGGTTTTGAACTATATTCTCGTTGGCTGCCCCTGCTTTTTGCCAACGTCTTCCGTAATTAGATGACTTGACTGTGTATTGACGTGACTTCCTTCTGTGTAAATAAGTCAGTGTTCAGCAAGGTCTCTTAAAGGGTATAACATTTTTGGCAAAGGACATTGGCCGGATGTGCTTATTCTCTGTCTCTAACCAATGTTCCGACTGGCCAATACCAGTCTTCATCAGGTTTATTAGGAAAACCCAAGAGTATACAGAATGTATACTACTGTAAAATAATAAAAGGAAGTTACATGGTGTGACTTGGTAAGGCGTGACCTTTTTAATGAACATAGAAGCCCTGTACTTAATACTTCCGGTAGTTACATCCAAACCGCAGTTTCAGAACAATTTCTCAGCAACAGCCACTGTTTCCCATTTGTTACTTATCCCAATTGAAACACTTGGATATGAACGACACTGTCTTATATTAGGAAAGCCCGTGAGGCGCACCTCAGTCATAAAGCCAAAACCATCGAGCCTCTGGGAATGAACAAGCGTGACGAACAATAATCATTGTGTAATCTTTATCTTTTTTTTTTTTTTTTCGGTTTATTTTTCTTAGCAGCTACACCTTACCACGTCATATCATGTAACTTCCTTCTATTATTTTACAGTATTATATATATACCTGGACTTATGAAAACCAGGTTAGCAAACATTTTGTAATTTTTCTCAACTTCCCCTGTCTAATAACTTGTTTACTGTGTTGTTTGCTTATGTTGTTGTTGTTTTTTTGCTTCTTTTGTGGTTAGGGATTTTTGTAGAAGTTGATGTAGACAGGATTACTCTCTTACCTGCCCCACCCTCCCTTTTTTCGTTACCCACAATTCTTTGTTTAACACAAGTGACAGTTATTTGAAATCAGTGCGCGCCTAAAGCTGGTTTCGGTGCCGTTTATCAGTTTAGTTTTAGTTATTGGTCACCTTGAGAAACGTTTCCCGGAGAGCATCATGTAAGGCTCCGAGATGGGACAAAATTACATACTTAATTACGATTCGCAGAGTCTGCATCGTCCAATATCGTATTATATTCTCGTTTCATTCGGCTAAACGGATCAATCACCCTGATTTGGGCTGAGACAGAAGGTACAATGTTGTTCGCTTTTCTAGTAATACAAAGTGTCCATAAGGAGAAGATCCCCCTATATACCTATATACCTATCCCCCTATATAAGGAGAAGATCCCCCTATATACCTCCTCTCCCCCCTAAGTTCTGTTCTTGCTTCCCGCAGGTGCACCAGCTGTATAGGCTTTTATTTGTTCAGATAATGTTGACACTGGTTATTTGATCAGTAAAGACCCAATGCAAAAATGGCTGCTGGATTAATATTCTTTATTAACCTGACCAGCCTCTTTTTCCAGTACAAAATTCTCTCTTGGTTATCTAAAGAGGCTAGTCAGGCTAATTTCCATTTAAACAAGAAAATATTAATCCAGCAGCCATTTTGCATTGGATCCATAGAATACACATTAAACCTCATACCCCGATAACCAATTGATAAATGTCTTCGGTCCTTAATGACCTCCGAAGACGACAAAAATTGCGTTACTTCCGATTGCCTCCAAATTTGCCCCCCCCCCCCCCCCCCTCCCAGGAAGTTAATAGCTTAAGCCAATTATGGGCCTAGTTCCAGCCCCTGGGGCGGTTTTGAGCTTCACGCAAACTTCAGAAAAATGGCGGTGCGAAATGAGAAGACGAGCGACTAAATACAGGAATGGCTCCGACCTGTAATTGGAGGATAAAAATAGTTATTATAATAAGTTAAAGCTTAACTTTCAGCCACGCGTCACACTGGACAACGATATCACTAACATCGTCTTGATGTGTGACTTTTTTTCGTATTACGCAATGAAAGTCTTCAATCGGAAGAAGCAAGAAGTCGATGTATGAACCTTACAATTTCACTTACATCGACCAGAACGTTTGTCTAGTGTTAAACAGTACCAACAGTGATGGGAAATTGTCACAGCGTTGGCGAACAGCTTCAGTTCGGACTCAAACACTCGGAGCTATTCCTGTATTTAAACCGCTGACGGGTCAATGTACAGGAATGGCTCCGATCTGCAGAAAGCCGAGACTTGTCACATGGTGATGTGGTTTGGTGGGGTGGGTGGGGGGGAGTGGTGGGGCTTGGTTTAAAAAAAAGAGAACAAAAAAAACAAACCTTCACGGAAAATATGTCAAAATCAACGCAAATAAAAAAGTGGATAAAGGAACTAGACTTTATACTTATCTGACTGTCGTTGGTGATTGTGTCACTTTGCATTTTCGACCGGTTTGCTTAGATATTGAAGAAAAAAAATATTTGTACTGTATTACTCTTTCCTGGTAAAATTACACTCTTAAAATTTTTTTAGAATAATCATTATGCAGAAATATGCTTGTTTTTTTGCGGAATATTATGGTTTTCCTGAGACCGAAATAATTTTTTTTTTCTGAAAGTTTAATTTTTGCCTTTACAATGAGGTATAGATTTATAAGGAACTGGAAATAACAACAGACAGAGATATAATTTTTTAAAGAAGACGATATTAATTACCTGCAAGTTAATGACTGGTGTTAAAAGACAACGCACTATGTCATATTCAGTGCAGAGATTAAGCGTACCATAATACAGTTTTGTAAAATTGTGAGGACATTTTCTATTGACAGGTTTCAGGCAAGAAGCCCATGGGGTATTAGCAAAATTCTGGGATCTGCCGCATCTGGCAGTCGCGTGACGGTCTATAACACAAGGAGAGAGTGAAAGAATATAAACTTGAGAAGACATGAAGGCTGGGATAATAGGAGGACCTTTGTTCCATAGGTAATCCGTCTAAATATACGTAAATATATTGTTGTGTTTTATTGCAATACAATTTGTCCTTTTCTAAAATTACTTGTTTTAAGTAATGTAGATCTTGTCATTTACGTCACGTCAATTGGAAACAACGTTTTCTTGTATTTTTATGGGTTGTTCAAAGACTGGCGTTAACCGAGTATCTCAAAACTAGCTTTCTGCGAACGGAGGGGGGGCTTTGGAGGCCCTCCTCTATAACTTTAAAACTGCTCTTGATACGGCCACCAAAAATGCACAGAATAATTTTCTTAATTTTTAATTTTCACGTAGTACGATCAGCATTGCAGTATTCTGCTTGCAGAATTATATGTCTACAGAATAATGTACTCACCGATTTTCGATCACCATCTGGGTGTAACTTGATTGACTCAATGAAGTAATTCGACGTCAATGTTATGTCATATTGTTGTCAATGATTTTATTGATAAAATATAAACAGAGTTCCGAAGTGTGACGTCATAAAAATTAAGTTTTGTGCAATTATGGGACTTATCAGGATATTCTGAAAGAACAACATTAAGGGCCTACTTGCCAACCCAAACAAAACTAACAATGAACCCCAACTCTAAAACAATAGAGCTTCAGGCCAACAAGAACCTATCAAATTAGAGGTTCCAAAGAGGTTCTGGCCAACAGCATAAAAATGGGTTTCTTCTCATTGGATGAATACAAACACAAACTCACGTACTGGTTAAACAGTTTTTGGTTTCTAAATCCCTTGGTGTAAAAATTGCCTAGAACTTGATTTCAGTGATTTCAGGTCTAAACGTTTTATAGACCCAAGTCAAATTTAGAACGATTTTGATATGGAGCTATCAGAGCATAACTGGGCTAATATCCCCCACAATGCTAGTTCTTAGGGCTATCTATTGTTTTTTAAACCAGTCATGTAAGCCGTTCTTAGAGCTTCCGGTCCACCCTTTTTATCTCATGGATGACGTAGTCATGCCATGGGCTTTTGGAGGCACTCGAATGGCACTCGATCACTCACGATCACTCACTCACTCACTCGATTTTCATTAATTTATTCATTAAAGTCAGCTTAAACACTTTACTCTTACCTCCCCTACTTAGTATTACTTTTGTTCGAAGTGCTTTTTACGCATATGTTTGAAATATTCTAGAGGGTACTAGCAAGGCGAATTTTTTTCCCGACACATCAATTATAGAGATGGGTTTTGTTTAAATGGAAATATTCTATTAAGAACGCTGTAATATCATCCACAAGAAATGGACTTAGAATTGTTAAAAGGACATTGAAATAATTGAGCGTGGACTATTGTTGTATATTTGGACGAATTGTGCACATTTGTTCCCGATAATATACTTTATATGGAGAAGATGCGATCAACAGGAGTGTGAAAGAGCTATTGCAGCCTGACGATGGGATTTCGTTCAGCGAAAAGCGAATAAGCCAAACAGCCTTTTAATCACTGCAAAAAAACGTTCCTCGTATTGTTAAAGCGACATTGAGGAGTATCTATTGTAGTTTATTCAGCTATTTGGACGAATTCATTCGACCATATGTCTTCGTATGCAATCAGGGAATGAATTAATGTTGTGTCAACTAGAAGCACAGGTTTTAGAACCAACAAGCGTTACGCTATTTTGCTTGAATTCTTAGGTGATCTTTGCCTTAAAGTAGGCTTTTGTTTGTCGGGGGATTCAATTTAGCAGTGCTATTAATGTAATGTCTACAAGAAATGCTGCGCTGGTATAAACAAGTCTCTAGAACGATCAGGTGGAGAAAGGCAATCGGATGCTTCGACTGCGTTTAAATTACTTGGCTGGGTTAGAGCACGTACTGCTTTGAGCTTAGTCCTTTTTATTAAAATAGTTTTTAGCTCGTGTTTATCAAAAGCGCGTTCTAAAGAAGTTCAATTTAGCCATAAACGCCTGTATTCTGTACTTAATATAGCTCGTACTACATATACTAACCGTACTCATCATATGGAAACATTTATTTAAAAGCATCGCACTTTTAGGAAACCTTCGAGGCCATTAAAATAATTGTTTAAAACCACGGTTTAAAGAAAACTCGTGCTTATGTAAAACTTGACTTTTTTACAAGAAAGTGCACTGTCGTTCGGAAAGTGTTTTGTGTGGTGAGAAAGCAAATTATTTTACAACTAAAAAGCGTTAATAATTGCTTTTAAAAGTGCACATGCAATCGGATACTTCGAGCCAAAAAGATTTATATGTTTTTCTTTGATTATTGAACTGTCTTTTGTACACTAATTCAATTCATCCATGAGCTCGCTCCTAGGAGCGTTTGATTATATTTAGCGTGAGCAGTGAGCTTGTGAGCTGCAGCCAACATTATATAGACCTTATTCAGGTTATAATTAAGCCGCTCACTGATATCGTAGTTAGCGTAGGTAATGCTGGTATCGTCAGCCTTATTCTTGGTTGAGAGTAATACAGACAATTGGGCAAGTCATTTATGTACAATAAAAATGTGCCTAAAATAATCCCCTGGGGCACGCCATTTGTAACAAATCTACGTTTCTTACTTACGGCCGTTTACTACACAGGATTATGTACGACTACTAAGGTAACCACTCTCCTTCAAGCTACAATCTTGGACAAAATAAAATGGAACAGCAAACCCCTATCACCCCCCAAATCAAGGATGAAGCCGCGCGAAGGGCAAAAACGCGCCATTTTCCCATCTTTGATTTGGCGGGGAGGGGAGGTCAAGGTTTTCCATTTATTTTGTCCAAGATTGCAATCTTGGACAAAATAAAATGGAACAGCAAACCCCCATCCCCCCCAAATCAAGGATGAAGCCGCGCGAAGGGCAAAAACGCGCCATTTTCCCATCTTTGATTTGGGGGGTAGGGGGGGCTAAGGTTTTCCATTTATTTTGTCCAAGATTGTAGCTTCGGGGCCGCTAATACCGTGGCAGTCACGTTTATAGTGGTAAGGTACGACTTTACACATATGCTTGGTGAAGATCAGGCGTAAAATAAAACGAACGTAGCGTAAATGAGAAAGAAAACCATTTTTACGCTCACTTAAATTATTGTGTGACAAATTTAAGGGTGGTTGTCAGAGAAAACCGGGCAAAATGTTAAAAATGTCAACGGAAGGGGGTCAACAGAATAAGTTCATACTAACATCATAGATAGGTCTGGTGGAGTAATGGACAAATATACCAAACATAGGTTCTTCACGGCTCTTGCATTAGAGATACGAGAATCACTTTATTCGACCCTCTAGGACGCCATTTTTATAAGCAAATTTTCATCATTTTCTGAAACTCACAGAAACCTCAAAATTTAACGAGCGAAGTTTCCACGGACAAGACTAAACTTTTCTTTTTTTTTTTTCTGACCTAAACTCAGTGTCTGCAAACGAGCAAAAAATCGGGCATTTTTGAATTGATCTACAGCGCACAACTAAAACGACAGAACAACTTTGACAGCTAGCCAAATTGCAGTGTACTATCATCCATCTAACCAAAACACTAATAATCATTTTGGGCCATTGAAACAGGAAGAAAGTAGAAAACTCACATTTCTTATAGTTTCCAAGCTTTCCCTTGCAAACAGGCCGATCCCTTCGTGTTTGTTTTAAGTCCTCTCCGTGAATTTTCTTTCATATTTCGCAGTAAAGTATGTTCAGCAGGTGGAGGACATACCAAAAAGCTCAAAATACTGCCTAGGTTACATTTTGAAAGGGCAAAAAGTGCTGAACGATAGGGTGAAACTAGAAAATAACAAAACGACGCAATCTTGAAAATTCAGCACTCTGGAGGGACTGCTGGCAAAAAATGGCCATTTGTGGACCAAAACCATGGACTAACCCCTTTGGAAAAATCTCAATTTTTCAACTTTTTCAACTTTTTGTTATTGTAGCCTAGAAAAGTCTTTTTTCGTTCTAGAATATCATAAGACACATTTTCCTGGCCGATATTGCCGATATTGAACTTTTTGTTTTTATAGCCTAAAAAAGCGTTTTTTCGTTCGAGAATATCATAAAACACATTTTCCTGGCCTATATTTTTTTATTGCCTAAAATAAAAAGGTCGAAAATAGCAACTTTTGGACCAAAACCATGGAAAAATGTCAATTTTTCGACTTTTTGAACCTCTTGTTTTTATAGCCTAAAAAGCTGTGTTTTCGTTCTAGAATACCATTAAACACATTTTCCTGACCGACATTGACAAACATTTCACTGACCGACAAAAGTTAGAAAACTGGCATAGTGATAAGTGTTTCCTTACAAGGGAAACACTAAATCCCTAGTGATATGTGTTCCCCCAACAGGAAAAAACATATCCCTAGTGATGTGTGTTCCCCCAGCTAGGAAACACATATCCCTAGTGATATGTGTTCCCCCAGCAGGGAAACACATATGCCTCACGTTGATATGTGTCCCCCCCCAGCAGGGAAACACATATGGCTAGTGATATGTGTTCCCCCAGCAGGGAAACACACATCCGAAGAGATATGTGTTCCCCCACCCAGGAAACACTTATCCCTAGTGAAAACCACATATGCCTAGTGACATGTGTTCCCCCACCTAGGAAACACATATCCCTAGCGATATGTGTTCCCGCAGGAGGGAAACACATATCCCTAGTGATATGTGTTCCCGCAGGAGGGAAACACATATCACTAGTGAAATTTGTTCCCCCACGTAAAAAAACACAATGCCATATGCCTAGTGACAGGCGTTCCCCCACCGAGGAAACACATTCTCCTGGTCTAGATTGCCAAAAAAGAAAAAAACGAAAAAATAGCCATTTTTGGACGAAAACCAAAATATCAATTTTTCAACTTTTTGAACGTTTTGTTATTGTAGCCTAGAAAGGTCTTTTTTCGTTCTATAATATCATAAAACACATTTCCTGGCCGATATTGGCTAAAAAAATAGGTTGCAAAAATGTCAATTTTTTTGACTTTTTGAACTTCTTGTTCTTATAGCCTGCAAAGTTGTTTTTTCGTTCTAGAATATCATAAAACACATTTTCTTGGCCTATATTGCATTAAAAAAAGTTTGAAAAATGGCCAATATGTGAACCAAAACCATGGACTAACCCGTTTGTTCGACTTTTTGAACTTTTTGTTTTATAGCCTAGAAAGTTGTTTTTTCGTTCCAGAATATCATAAAACACATTTTCCTGGCCTATATTCCATAGCAAAAAATTTCGGAAAAATGGCCAATTTTGGACCAAAACCATGAACTAACCCCTTTGGAAATATGTTAATTTTTCGACTTTTCAAGTCCTTTTTTTTATAGCCTAGAAAGTTGATTTTCCGTTCTAGAATATCATGAAACACACATTCCTGGCCGACATTGACAGGAAAACACTAAATCCCTAGTGATATGTGTTCCGCCAACAGGGTAACACATATCCCTAGTGATATGTGTTCCCCCACCTAGGAAACACTTATCCCTCGAGATATGTGTTCCCCTACGTAAAAAACACATATGCCTAGTGACATGTGTTCCCCACCGAGGAAACGCATTCCCCTGGTCTAGATTGCAAAAAGTAGAAATAAAGGGAAAATGGCCATTTTTGGACCAAACCATGGAGTAACCCCTTTGGAAACATCTAAATTTTTGAACTTTTGAACTTTTTGTTTTTATAGCCTAGGAAGTTGTTTTTTCGTTCCAGAATAAACTTGAATCTTATTTTTATGCCAGAAAGTTCAATTTTCTTTCTAGAGTATCTTAAAATGCATTTTCTTTGCCCATACGGCCTAAAATAAAGTTGGAAAAATGGCCAAGTTTGGATCAAAACCATAGACTAACCACTTTGGAAAAATGTCAATGTTTCGACTTTTTGAACTTCTTGTTTTTATAGCCTGCAAAGTTGTGTTTTCGTTCTAGAATATCATAAAACACATTTCCCAAACATATTGTGCCAAAAATTAAAGGGTACAAAAATGGCCAATTTTGGACAATAAACCATGGACTAACCCCACTGGAAAAATGTCAATTTTTTCGACTTTTTGAACCTCTTGTTTTTATAGCCCAGAAAGTTGTTTTTTCGTTCTAGTATATCCTAAAACACAATATACTGGCCTTTATTGCCTAAAAAAAAAGGTGGAAATATGGCGAATTTTGGACCAAAACCATGGACTAACCCCTTTGGACAAATCTCAATTATTCGACTTTATGAACTTCATGTTTTTATAGTTTAAAAAGTAGTGTTTTCATTCTAGAATATCATAAAACACATCTTCCTGTTCTATATTTTCCATAAAAAGTAAGTTGAAAAAGTGGCAATTTTGGACCAAAACCATGGTCTATCCCCTTTGGAAAAATGTCAATTTTTGGACTTTTTCAAGTTCTTGATTTTATAGCCCAGAAAGTTGGTTTTTCGTTGTAGAATATCACAAAAAAATTTTTCCTGGCCTATATTGCCTATAAAAAAGTTGGAAAAATGGCCACTTTTGAACCAAAGTCATAGACTAACCCTTTGGAAAAGTGTCAATTTTTCGACTTTTGGAGCTTCTTGTTTTTATAGCCCAGAAAGTTGTTTTTTCGTGGTAAAATATTATAAAACAAATTTTGCTCGCCTATATTGCGTAAAAATAAATTTGGAAAACTGGCCAATTTTGGACCAGAACCATGGAATAACCCCTTTGGGAAAATGTCAATAATTCGACTTTTTGAAGTTCTTGATTTTATAGCCCAGAAAGTTGTTTTTCGTTCTAGAATATCCTAAAACACAATATCCTGTTCTATATTGTCCATAAAAAATAAGTTGGAAAAATGGCCAATTTTGGAGCAAAACATTGGACCAACCCTTGTGGAAAAACGTCAATTTTTCCACTTTTTGAACTTCTTGTGTTGTAGGCTAGAAAGTTGTATTTTCCTTCTAGAATATCCTAAAACACAATATCCTGGCCTTTATTGCCTGAAAAAAAGGTGGAAATATGGCGAACTTTGGACCAAAACCATGGACTAACCCACTTGGACAAATCTCACTTATTCGACTTTATGAACTTCATGTTTTTATAGTTTAAAAAGTAGTTCTTTCATTCTAGAATATCATAAAACACATCTTCCTGTTCTATATTTTCCATAAAAAATAAGTTGGAAAAGTGGCAATTTTGGACCAAAACCATGGTCTATCCCCTTTGGAAAAATGTCAATTTTTGGACTTTTTCAAGTTCTTGTTTTTATAGCCGAGAAAGTTGGTTTTTCGTTGTAGAATATCACAAAACAATTTTTCCTGGCCTATATTGCCTAAAAAAGAATTGGAAAAATGGCCAATTTTGAACCAAAGTCATGGACTAACCCTTTCGAAAAGTGTCAATTTTTCAACTGAACTTCTTGTTTTTATAGCCTGCAAAGTTGTTTTTTCGTTCTAGAATATCATAAAACACATTTTCTTAGCCTATATTGCATTTAAAAAGTTGGAAAAATGGCCAATTTGTGAACCAAAACCATGGACTAACCCGTTTGGAAAAATGACAATTTTTCGACTTTTTGAACTTCTTGTTTTTGTAGACCAGAACGTTGTGTTTTCGTTCTAGAATATCATAAAACACATTTTCTTAGCCTATATTGCATTTAAAAAGTTGGAAAAATGGCCAATTTGTGAACCAAAACCATGGACTAACCCGTTTGGAAAAATGACAATTTTTCGACTTTTTGAACTTCTTGTTTTTGTAGACCAGAAAGTTGTGTTTTCGTTCTAGAATATCATAAATTACATTTCCCTAACATATTGTGCCTAAAAGGTACAAAAATGGCCAATTTTGGACAATCAACCATGGACTAACCCCACTGGAAAAATGTCAATTTTTTCGACTTTTTGAACCTCTTGTTTTTATAGCCCAGAAAGTTGTTTTTTCGTTCTAGTATATCCTAAAACACAATATACTGGCCTTTATTGCCTAAAAAAAAAGGTGGAAATATGGCGAATTTTGGACCAAAACATTGGAGATACCCATTTGAACAAATGTCATTTTTTTGACTTTTTTGAACTTCTTGTTTTTATAGCTTAGAAAGTTGTTTTTCGTTCTAGAATATCATAAAACACATTTTCCTGGTCTCTATTGTCAAAAAAAAAAGAAAATGTTGGAAAATGGCCAATTTTGAACGAAAGTCATGGACTAACCCTTTGGAAAAGTGTCAATTTTTCGACTTTTTGAGCTTCTTGCTTTTATAGCCCAGAAAGTTGTTTTTTCGTGGTAAAATATTATAAAACAAATTTTGCTCGCCTATATTGCGTAAAAATAAATTTGGAAAACTGGCCAATTTTGGACCAGAACCATGGAATAACCCCTTTGGGAAAATGTCAATAATTCGACTTTTTGAAGTTCTTGATTTTATAGCCCAGAAAGTTGTTTTTCGTTCTAGAATATCCTAAAACACAATATCCTGTTCTATATTGTCCATAAAAAATAAGTTGGAAAAATGGCCAATTTTGGAGCAAAACATTGGACCAACCCCTGTGGAAAAATGTCAATTTTTCCACCTTTTGAACTTCTTGTGTTGTAGGCTAGAAAGTTGTATTTTCCTTCTAGAATATCCTAAAACACAATATCCTGGCCTTTATTGCCTAAAAAAAAGGTGGAAATATGGCGAACTTTGGACCAAAACCATGGACTAACCCACTTGGACAAATCTCACTTATTCGACTTTATGAACTTCATGTTTTTATAGTTTAAAAAGTAGTTCTTTCATTCTAGAATATCATAAAACACATCTTCCTGTTCTATATTTTCCATAAAAAATAAGTTGGAAAAGTGGCAATTTTGGACCAAAACCATGGTCTATCCCCTTTGGAAAAATGTCAATTTTTGGACTTTTTCAAGTTCTTGATTTTATAGCCCAGAAAGTTGGTTTTTCGTTGTAGAATATCACAAAACAATTTTTCCTGGCCTATATTGCCTAAAAAAAAATTGGAAAAATGGCCAATTTTGAACCAAAGTCATGGACTAACCCTTTCGAAAAGTGTCAATTTTTCGACTTTTTGAACTTCTTGTTTTTATAGCCTGCAAAGTTGTTTTTTCGTTCTAGAATATCATAAAACACATTTTCTTAGCCTATATTGCATTTAAAAAGTTGGAAAAATGGCCAATTTGTGAACCAAAACCATGGACTAACCCGTTTGGAAAAATGACAATTTTTTGACTTTTTGAACTTCTTGTTTTTGTAGACCAGAAAGTTGTGTTTTCGTTCTAGAATATCATAAAACACATTTCCCTAACATATTGTGCCTAAAAGGTACAAAAATGGCCAATTTTGGACAATCAACCATGGACTAACCCCACTGGAAAAATGTCAATGTTTTCGACTTTTTGAACCTCTTGTTTTTATAGCCCAGAAAGTTGTTTTTTCGTTCTAGTATATCCTAAAACACAATATACTGGCCTTTATTGCCTAAAAAAAAAGGTGGAAATATGGCGAATTTTGGACCAAAACATTGGAGATACCCATTTGAACAAATGTCATTTTTTTGACTTTTTTGAACTTCTTGTTTTTATAGCTTAGAAAGTTGTTTTTCGTTCTAGAATATCATAAAACACATTTTCCTGGTCTCTATTGTCAAAAAAAAAAAAAAAATGTTGGAAAATGGCCAATTTTGAACGAAAGTCATGGACTAACCCTTTGGAAAAGTGTCAATGTTTCGACTTTTTGAGCTTTTTGCTTTTATAGCCCAGAAAGTTGTTTTTTCGTGGTAAAATATTATAAAACAAATTTTGCTCGCCTATATTGCGTAAAAAAAAATTTGGAAAACTGGCCAATTATGGACCAAAACCATGGAATAACCCCTTTGGGAAAATGTCAATAATTCGACTTTTTGAAGTTCTTGATTTTATAGCCCAGAAAGTTGGTTTTTCGTTGTAGAATATCATAAAACAATTTTTCCTGGCCTATATTGCCTAAAAAAAAAAGTTGGAAAAATGGCTAATTTTGGACCAAAACCATGAACTAACCCCTTTAAAATATGTCACTTTTTCGACGTGTTGAAGTTCTTGTTTTTTATACCCAAGAAAGTTGTAAAGTTTTTTTCTTTGTAGAATATCTTAAAAGACATGTTCTTTGCTTATATTGCCTAAAAAGAGTAGGAAAAATGACCAATTTTGGACCAAAACATTGGACAACCCCTTTGAACAAATGTCATTTTTTTGACTTTTTTGAACTTCTTGCTTTTATAGCCCAGAAAGTTGTTTTTTCGTTGGAAAATATTATAAAACAAATTTTCCTGGCCTATACTGCGTAAAAAAAAAAATTTGGAAAACTGGCCAATTTTGGACCAGAACCATGGAATAACGCCTTTGGCAAAATGTCAATAATTCGATTTTTTGAAGTTCTTGTTTTTATAGCCCAGAAAGTTGGTTTTTCGTTCTAGAATATCCTAAAACACAATATCCTGTTCTATATTGTCCACAAAAAATAAGTTGGAAAAATAGCCAATTTAGGAGCAAAACATTAGACCAACCCCTTTGGAAAAATGTCATTTTTTCCACTTTTTGAACTTCTTGTGGTATAGCCTAGAAAGTTGTATTTTCCTTCTAGAATAACCTAAAACACAATATCCTGGCCCTTATTGCCTAAAAAAAAAAGGTGGAAATATAGCGAATTTTGGACCAAAACCATGGACTAACCCCTTTAAAATATGTCACTTTTTCGACTTGTTGAAGTTCTTGTTTTTTATAGCCAAGAAAGTTGTTTTTTTCTTTCTAGAATATCATAAAACACATCTTCCTGTTCTATATTTTCCATAAAAATAAGTTGGAAAAGTGGCAATTTTGGACCAAAACCATGGTCTATCCCCTTTGGAAAAATGTCAATTTTTGGACTTTTTGAATTTCTTGTTTTTATAGCCCAGAAAGTTGGTTTTTCGTTGTAGAATATCACAAAACAATTTTTCCTGGCCTATATTGCCTAAAAACAAAAGTTGGAAAAATGGCTAATTTTGGACCAAAAGCATGGACTAACCCCTTTAAAATATGTCACTTTTTTGACTTGTTGAAGTTCTTGTTTTTTATACCCAAGAAAGTTGTTTCTTTCTTTGTAGAATATCTTAAAAGACATGTTCTTTGCTTATATTGCCTAAAAGAGTAGGAAAAATGACCAATTTTGGACCAAAACATTGGACCAACCCCTTTGAACAAATGTCATTTTTTTGACTTTTTTGGACTTCTTGTTTTTATAGCTCAGAAACTTGGTTTTTCGTTGTAGAATATCACAAAACAATTTTTCCTGGCCTATATTGCCTAAAAAAAAAGTTGGAAAAATGGCTAATTTTGGACCAAAACCATGGACTAAAATATGTCACTTTTTCGACTTGTTGAAGTTCTTGTTTTTATAGCTTAGAAAATTGTTTATCATTCTAGAATATCATAAAACACATCTTCCTGTTCTATATTTTCCATAAAAAATAAGTTGGAAAAGTGGCAATTTTGGACCAAAACCATGGAATAACCCCTTTTGGAAAATGTCAATAATTCGACTTTTTGAAGTTCTTGTTTTTATAGCCCAGAAAGTTTGTTTTTCATTGTAGAATATTCTAAAACACAATATCCTGTTCTATATTGTCCATAAAAAATAAGTTGGAAAAATGGCCAATTTTGGAGGAAAACATTGGACCAACCCCTTTGGAAAAATGTCAATTTTCCCACTTTTTGAACTACTTGTTTTTACAGCTTAGAAAGATGTTTTTGGTTCTAGAATATCATAAAACACATTTTCCTGGTCTCTATTGTCTAAAAAAAGATGTTGGAAAAATGAACAATTTTGAACCAAAGTCATGGTCTAACCCATTGGAAAAGTGTCAATGTTTCGAGTTTTTGAGCTTCTTTTTTTTTACAGCGTCTTGTTTTTTCTTTCTAGAATATCTTAAAAGACATGTTCTTTGCTTATATTGCCTAAAAAGAGTAGGAACAATGACCAATTTTGGACCAAAACATTGGACCAACCCCTTTGAACAAATGTCATTTTTTTATTTTTTTGAACTTCTTGTTTTTGTAGCTTAGAAAGTTGTTTTTCGTTCTAGAATATCCTGAAACACAATATCCTGTTCTATATTGTCCATACAAAATAAGTTGGAAAAATGGCCAATTTTGGAGCCAAACATTGGACTAACCCCTTTGGAAAAATGTCAATTTTTCCACTTTTTGAACTTTTGTATTATAGCCTAGAAAGTTGTATTTTCTTTCTAGAATATCCTAAAACACAATATCCTGGCCTTGATTGCTTACAAAAAAAGGTGGAAATATGGCGAATTTTGGACCAAAACCATGGACTAACCCCTTTGGACAAATCTCAATTATTCGACTTTATGAACTTCATGTTTTTATAGTTTAAAAAGTAGTGTTTTCATTCTAGAATATCATAAAACACATCTTCCTGTTCTATATTTTCCATAAAAAATAAGTTGGAAAAGTGGCAATTTTGGACCAAAACCATGGTCTATCCCCTTTGGAAAAATGTCAATTTTTCGACTTTTTGAAGTTCTTGTTTTTATAGCTCAGAAAGTTGGTGTTTAGTTGTAGAATATCACAAAATAATTTTTCCTGGCCTATATTGCCTAAAATAAAAAGTTGGAAAATGGCCAATTTTGGACCAAAACTATGGACTAACCCCTTTTGAAAAATGTCAATACTTTGAGGTTTTGAAGTTCTTGTTTTTATAACCTAGAGAGATGTTTTTTTCATTCTAGAATATCATAAAACGCATTTTCCTGTCCTATATTTTCCATAAAAAAAAAGTTGGAAAAATGGCCGATTTTGGACCAAAACCATGGACCTACCCCTTTGGAAAAATGTCAGTTTTTCGACTTATTGAACTTTTTGTTTTTATAGCCTAAAGAGTTCTCTTTTCTTTCTAGAATTTCTTAAAACACAGTTTCTGTACCTATATTGCCTAAAAAAAAAAAGTTGGAAAATGGCCCATTTTGGACCAAAACCATGGACTAATGTCAATATTTCGACTTATTGAACTTCTTGTTTTTATAACCTAGAGAGTTGTTTTTTTCATTCTAGAATATCAGAAAACACATTTTCCTGGCCTATATTGCCTTTAAAAAAAAGTTGGAAAAATGGCCAATTTTGGACCAAAACCATGGACTAACCCCTTCAAAAAAATATCAATTTTTTCGGCTTTTGAACTTCTTGTTTTGGTAGAATACAAAGTTGGTTTTTTGTTCTAGAATGTCATAAAACACATTTAAATGGCCTATATTTGCTAAAAAAAAAAAGTTGGAAACTGGCCTTTGATAAGTGATATGTGTTGCCAAAACAGGGAAACACATATCCCTAGTGATATGTGTTCCCCCACCTAGGAAACACATATCCCCAGTGATATGTGTTCCCCTACCCAGGAAAGACATATCCCTAGTGATATGTGTTTCTCTAGTTGGGAAACACATATCCGTAGTGATTTGTGTTCCCCCAGCAGAGAAACACATATCCGTAATGATATGTGTACTTCGACGTAGAAAACACTTATGCCTCGTGACATGTGTTCTCCCACCGAGAAAACACATTCCCCTGGTCTATATTACCTTAAGAATAACTGAAGGAAAAATGCCCATTTTTTGGACCATAACCGTGGAATAACCCCTTTGGAATAATCTCAATTTTTCGACTGTTTGAACATCTTGTTTTTAAAGCCTAGAGAGTTCTTTTTTCTTTCCAGAATATCTTAAAAGATAATTTTTTGTGCCTATATTGCCTAAAAAAAAAGTTGGAAAATGGCCCATTTTGGACCAAAACTATGGACTAACCCCTTTTGAAAAATGTCAATACTTTGAGGTTTTGAAGTTCTTGTTTTTATAACCTAGAGAGATGTTTTTTTCATTCTAGAATATCATAAAACGCATTTTCCTGTCCTATATTTTCCATAAAAAAAAAATTGGAAAAATGGCCGATTTTGGACCAAAACCATGGACCTACCCCTTTGGAAAAATGTCAGTTTTTCGACTTATTGAACTTTTTGTTTTTATAGCCTAAAGAGTTCTCTTTTCTTTCTAGAATTTCTTAAAACACAGTTTCTGTACCTATATTGCCTAAAAAAAAAAGTTGGAAAATGGCCCATTTTGGACCAAAACCATGGACTAATGTCAATATTTCGACTTATTGAACTTCTTGTTTTTATAACCTAGAATTTTTTTTCTTTTTTTTCATTCTAGAATATCAGAAAACACATTTTCCTGGCCTATATTGCCTTAAAAAAAAGTTGGAAAAATGGCCAATTTTGGACCAAAACCATGGACTAACCCCTTCAAAAAAAATATCAATTTTTTCGGCTTTTGAACTTCTTGTTTTGGTAGAATAGAAAGTTGGTTTTTTGTTCTAGAATGTCATAAAACACATTTAAATGGCCTATATTGCCTAAAAAAAAAAAGTTGGAAACTGGCCTTTGATAAGTGATATGTGTTCCCCCAACAGGGAAACACATATCCCTAGTGATATGTGTTCCCCCACCTAGGAAACATATATCCCCAGTGATATGTGTTCCCCTACCCAGGAAAGACATATCCCTAGTGATTTGTGTTCCCCTACCGAGGAAAGACTGATCCCTCGTGATATGTGTACCCTTAGCAGGGAAACACATATCCCTACTGATATGTGTTACCAAACGAAGGAAACACATATCCCTAGAGATATGTGTTCCCCTACCTAGGAAAAACATATCCCCAGTGACATGTGTTCCCCTACCCAGGAAAGACATATCCCTAGTGATATGTGTTTCCCTAGCAGGGAAACACATATCCCTAGTGATTTGTGTTCCCCCAGCAGAGAAACACATATCCGTAATGATATGTGTACCGCGACCTAGAAAACACATATGCCTCGTGACATGTGTTCCCCACCGAGAAAACACATTTTCCTGGTCTATTGCTGGTTTTCAGTGTCACACCATTCAAAATAGATCAAAATAACAAATCAAAACCGTTCAATAGATAATGTCCAGAATCTGGGAAATGAGAGGAGGTACATATACAAAGACCCTCGCCAACATTCAGGTCAGAGGAATATTTCGTATACGAGATATCCGAAGAAATGTTTTACCCAAACTTATAGAGATTTGTATGGAGACGCCATGCTGGTGCTCACCTAGATGAGCTCCAACATGGCGGACGGAAACCAACAGAAACATCTGTTACCGAGTTTTGCTACAAAAGTGTGAATTATACTTGGAGAAACTCATGAACATTAAAGTAATACTTTTTCTAAAACATGAACTGTTTAGATAGCCAAATTTCCTGAAAGAAGTCATTTTTTTAACCTATATGACGGCTCTCTTGGCCGTCATGTAAATGCCGCGTCACGCAAAAGCTTAGAAATTCAAGCGTACTCTATCACAAAACCAAGAACCCTTTTAAAGCGAAAATTTGTTTGAAAATTAGTTTTCAGCTGCTCTAACGCATCGTGAAAGTAAAATCTCGGTAGGATCGATAGTTTTTTAGTTTGAATTTTAGTGACGTCATGTGAAAACCAACAATATTACCTTAAGAATAACTGAAGGAAAAATGCCCATGTTTTGGACCAAAACCGTGTAATAACCCCTTTGGAATAATCTCAATTTTTCGACTTTTTGAACATCTTGTTTTTAAAGCCTAGAGAGTTCTTTTTTCTTTCCAGAATATCTTAAAAGATAATTTTGTTTGCCTATATTGCTTAAAAAAAAAGTTGGAAAAATGGCCGATTTTGGACCAAAACCATGGACCAACCCCTTTGGAAAAATGTCAGTTTTTCGACTTATTGAACTTTTTGTTTTTATAGCCTAAAGAGTTCTCTTTTCTTTCTAGAATTTCTTAAAACACAGTTTCTGTACCTATATTGCCTAAAAAACAAAGTTGGAAACACGGCCAATTTTGGACCAAAACTATTTATAGTAACCCCTTTGGAAAAATGTCAATTTTTCGACTTTCTTAAATTCTTGTTTGTATAACCTAAAAAGTTGTTTATTCTTTCCAGAATACCTTAATACACATTTTCCTGGCCTATATTGCCTTAAAAAAAAAGTTGGAAAAATGGCCAAATTTGGACCAAAACCATGGACTAACCCCTTAGGAAAAATATCAATTTTCTTTTCTAGAATATCTTAAAAGACATTTTCTTTACCTATATTGCCTAAAAATAAGTTGGAAATATGGCCAATATATGGGACCAAAACCATGGACTAACCCCTGTGCAAAATGTCGATAATTGGTATGTTTTAAAACTTCATTTTTTGGTCTAAATGGCATTCTTTTCTGTCCAGAATTAAAAAAAAACCATGTTTTCTTACATTAGTTCTGGAAAAAACACATATGAGAAAAAGTTCGATTTTTAAACAGAAATCATGGACTAACCTCCCTGGAAAATGTCCATTTTGTGCACTGTTTTAACCTTTTTTTTTCTGGTCCAAAAAGCAGTCTATTTTATCCAGAATATAAAAAAAAACCCGATCTTTTCTGACATAATTTCTGCAAAAGTCACACTAGAGGAAAAGTTCGATTTTTGATCAAAACCTACGGTCTAACCCATTTGGAAAATTTGGATGTGTATATTGTTTCCAGGTAGGGGAACACATCACTAGGGATATGTGTTTCCCATGTAGGGGAACACATATATCTAGGGATATGTTTCCAAAGTGAGGGAACACCTATCAATAGGGATGTGTTATTGCCATGTCTGGGAACACATATCAGTAGGTAGCGGAACGCATATCACCAGGGATATGTGTTCCCAGGTGGGGGAAAACATATCACTACGGATACCCGTTTCCCAGCTAGGGAAACACATATCACTAGGGATGTGTGTTTCTTAGGTAGGGGTACACTTATCACTAGGGATATGTGTTTCCCAGATGGGGGACACATATCACTAGGGATATCTGTTTGTCAGGTGGGGGAACACATATCACTAGGGATGTGTGTTTCCCAGGCAGGGGAACACATAAGTAGGGGTACATGTTCCCCTGGTTAGGTAACACATATCACTAGGGATAGGTGTTTCCCAGGCAAGGAAACACCTATCACTAGGGATGTGTGTTTCCCAGGCAGGGGAACACATAAGTAGGGGTACATGTTCCCCTGGTTAGGTAACACATATCACTAGGGCTATCTGTTTCCCACGTGCAGTGGTAGAACACATATTACTAGGGATATGTGTTTCCCAGGTGAGGGAACACATATCACTAGGGATGTATGTTTCCCATGTCTGGGAACACATATCAGTAGCTAGCGGAACACATATCACTTGGGATATGTGTTTCCCAGGTAGGGAAACATATATCACTATCGATGTGTGTTTCCCGGGTAGGGAAACACATATCACTAGGGATTTGTATTTCCTAGGTAGGGGAACACATATCACTAGGGGTATGTGTTTCCCAGGTGGGGGAAGACATATCACTAGGGATGTGTGTTTCCCATGTCTGGGAACACATATCAGTAGGTAGCGGAACACATATCACTAGGGATATGAGTTTCCCAGATTGGAAACTAACCCCTTTGGAAAAATCTCTATTTTTAGACTTTTTTAACTTCTTCTTTTTATAGCCTAGAAAGGCACTTTTTCGCTCTAGAATATCATAAAAAAAAAACAAAAACATTTTCCTAGGGTAGATTGCCTAAAACAAAAGGATGGAAAAATGGCTAATTTTAAATTAACACCATGGACTAACCCCTTTGGAAGAATCTTAATTTTTCCACCTTTTTAACCTTTTGGTTTTATAGCCTAGAAAGGGGTGTTTTGCACTCTAGAATATCATAAAACACATTTTCCCGGCCTAGATTGCCTCAAAAAAGATGGAAAAATAGCCAATTTTGGACCAAAACCATGGACTAACCCCTTTAGAAAATGTCGGTTTTTGGCACTGTTTTGAACTTCATTTTTCTGGTCTAAAAAACATCCTTTTCGATCTAGATTATCAAAAAGCTATCTTTTTTGACATAATTTCTACAAAAAACACAAGAGAAAAAGTTTAATTTTTTAACAAAACCCATGGACTAACCTTTTCGAAAATTTCGATTTTTGGCACTTTTCCTAACTTCATTTTTCTAGTCTAAAAGGCATTCTTTTCTATCCCGAGTATTAGAAAACGATCTTTTCTGACACAATTTCTGCAAAAAACACACAAGAGAAAAAGGTCGATTTTTGAACAAAAATCATGGACTAACCCCTTTGGAAAATTTCGAAGTTGGCATTCCTTCTAACCTCATTTTTTTGACTAAAAAGCATTTTTCTATATCCAGAATACGAAAAAAAAAATTTTTTTGACATAATTTCCGCAAAAAGAACTCAAGAAAGAAAAAGTTCGATTTATGAACAAAAACCATGGAGTAACCCCTTTGGAAAATAACGATTTTTGGTATTGTTTGAACCCGATTTTACTGGTCTAAAAAGCATTGTTTGCAATCCAGAATACGAAAAAAATCACCTTTTTTGAAATAAATCCTGCAAAAAGCACACATGAGAAAAAGAGTTCGATTTTTGAACAACAAGCATGGACTAATAACTTTGGAATATGTCGATTTTTAGTACGCTGTAAAACTTCATTCTTCAGGTCTAAATATTCTATCAAGAATATAAAAAAGAAAACACATCTTTTCTGACATCATTTCTGCAAAAGACACACGAGAAAAAGTTCGATTTTTGAACAAAAATCATGGACTAACCCCTTTGGAAAATTTCGATTGAAAATGTCGATTTTTGGCACTTTTTAATACTTCATTTTTCTGGTCGTAAAAGCTTTCTTTTCTATCCGGAATATCAATGTTGTATCCATACTTACACTAGGCCCCCACATTCTGAATTTCTGAATCTCCCCATGCAAAAACTGTCACGATTAGAAAGCGCCACTACTAGAATTTGAGTAGCTAGCTTTAAGTAACCAGGGTGATGTTTCGGTAGTAACTCTGGATGAAAAAGGTAAACAAACAAAAGAAACACGCTTTGTTTTGGGTTTAGTTTGTCATGGAATACAAACGTCTCCATGCACGCGCGCTTCTAACCTGCGTGGTGTCACAGGTCTCCAACGGCAAAAAATACCTTCATCTGGTGACGCATAGCAGGAATATATGGTAAGGAGTGTTCACCCTCTTTCGTTCCACGGTAAGGGTATGCATGGTTGTACTTAAGGGTAAATATATATTTCCTCATTGCGCATTTTAAGCGTACACGTGAGAATGGGTCGATGGTGTTTCGAATTGAATTACGGGACTGGTGTCCACTGTTAAAGGCCATTATGTGGGCAGGGACTCAGCTCGACCAACCCTGTGTCATCACATGCAACCTCACAAACGCCGACCCAGTGATCAGTGTAAGACACGGAGAAACAGAATATTGGAAATTGTAGAACATATTCATGGGTTACATTTTCTCTTTTCAAGAAAACATGTACAACGGTTAGAACGCCGATATGTCTTTCATATAGAAAAAATCTTTTTACACGATTTATTTATCACAAAATTCAGTATTTTCTTGTTTGTTTGTTTGTTTGTCCTGCCAATCAACAATACAAGATCAGATGAAAGTATATTATATTCTCGTTTCTTTTTTTGTAGAAAATTATGTGAAGAGGTTAACTCAATAGGCCGGCAGCGACCAGGGAAACCATGGTAATCCAGGTGATGCCATTCAAAGAAGATCTGTTGGCTGTAAGCGAAAAAAAGAAAAACGCACAAGCAACAAGTTAGATGTGAAGTATATGAAATAATTCATGTTTTTTTGCAACACATTAGATCCAGATGGTACATTTTTGTATCATAATTTGAATTATATGAAACTAAAAAGAAAAAAATATATTTTTCAAGTTGAGTTATTACCAGTACAAATGTATTCGCCATCTCCATGGTAACCTTTAGGGCATGTGCACCTGAAGCCCCCTTGCAGATTGTTACACGTCGCGTCTTCTGCGCATGGCCACTCGCCAGTTTTGCATTCATCAATGTCTAAAATGGAATCCAGGTAGAATTGTTACCTGAATTGTTTGTTTTGAACTTGATTCTCAATAGGTAAAAAGCTTTGATTAATATTTGTTAGTGTACGAGGAATGAAGGGATGAACGAGTGTAGCGACACAGATATCAGATGAAATAAAATGCAAAAACGTTTTAGAAATATAGGCAATCGTGTTTCAGTGCCTTTCTCTCATCAAGATGCGCAAGGCTCGGAAGAAAATTAATGTAGTTCCACAAATAACTTTGATACATGTGAGGCTTGTCATTGATCTTGGAGAATATGGCCAATAGAAAGTTGTTACTTAATAAAATTTGTTACAATATCATCCTCTGTTTGTTTTCTGTGTTTGGCTATTTGGGGTACGCATGCGCGCCTGCGTGGGATTCAGTCAGAATTGAAACAAAACAAGAAGACCCCTGAAGGCGTTTACGCGGAATGTGTTTGTGTAAGCAAGAATTATGTTAAATGGCATTAAAAGATTGAGCAGTGTATCAACAACAAATGTGTGCAAGAGAGACGGAGATGTTAAATACACTACAAGATGAGTTACACACAAGGGTTCTTTTTCTCCTCAAACCGAAACTTACATCAATATTACCATCATATATGTTAAATTTGCATTCCGGCTTTACTAACAAGGGCAACGGGGGACACAGGAGGCACAAGGGGACACAAGGCACAGAAAACACAAGAGACAAAGGGGACGAAGTGGATACTCTGTGTTCCCTGTGTCTCTTGTGTTTCATGTATCCCCCTAACAGGGGAGAAAAGGAACACAGGATACACAGGGAAGAAAGGGGACACAGGAGACAACGACAACAATAACAGTATATTTCTACTACTGTGGACAACTAAAAGAATTTACAAGAATGCAATTATATATAAATAAACAGTGCATAAGGTACTGGGACACCCAAAATAACTAAAAAGCTAAACTAGTTGGGTGACCGTAATAATGACAATTAAAAATGTGAAAGTCAGGAAAGAGGCGCAACAAAATACGTTGGTACACATAAATATCATACAAAATATAGCCTTGGTACAAAAGTAAATATACAGAAAAAAAAAAAAAAACAAAATAAATTATACAAACCATTAAAATATCAGTAAAGATTAATAGAGACTAATGAAATGCGAAGTTGATTGGAAGTAAGATACTTGAATCTTTCAACGAATTCGTTCCTGAATTTAGGTCCATTAAATCGAATATTAAATTTGCTATAGTTTGTTCCAATTTTTGGAAAATAGAAAGTAGTTCTAGATGCAAAGCAAAATTTTACATTATGTTCACAAGATGTTTAAACAAAAAACGAATCAAAGAGTTTTGGTAGTTTGCCAGTATTAAATTGGTACATAAAAAAAGAAGGTTAAGAGGGTTAAGCTTAGCGAACAAAGGACTTGCAAGTGCATCGAAATTAGAAAAAGCAAATAAACGAATTGCTTTCCTTTGTATTATTTGAAGTGGTTAGTATTAGGAAGCAGTGGGAAACAAAAGACACAAGAGATACAAGGAACACAGGGGGCTAAAGAGAGACAGAGGATACAGGGAACACAGGGGGCACAAAAGATACAAGGGACACAAGAGACACAAGGAACACAAGGGACAAAGGGGAAAGGGGACACAAAGCACACAGGGGACAAAAGGGGACACAGGGAAAACACAGGGAACACAAGAGACACATGGCACACAAAGGGGACATATTAGACAAAGGGACAAAGGCAACACAAGAATAAGGGACATAAGGAGACACAAGGGGACACAGAGGACAACAGGGAAACAAGGAACACAGGGGACAGGGGACACTAAAGGACAAAGGGCACACAAGGGACACAGGAGACACAGGGGTCACAAGGGACACAGGAGACAGGAAACACAGAGTACACAAAAGAAACAGGAAACACAGGGAACACAGGGGACAAGGGGGACACAGGAGATGCAAGGGGCACAAGGCAACACAGGGGACAAAAGGGAAGCAAGGAGACACAAGAGGCACAAGGAATACAAGGGGACACAGGGGACACAAAGGATACAGGAAGACAGAGGGGACACAAAGGATACAGGGGGACACAAGAGACAAACGGGACCCAAGGGACGCAAGGGGACACAGGGGACACAAGGGACACAGGACACCCAAGGGGACTCAAGTGACAATGGGGACGCAGGGGACACAAAGGACACAAGAAGACACAAGGGATACAGGGCACACAGAGGACAGAAGAAGACACAAGGGATACGGGGCACAAAGAGGACACAAGGGACAAAAGAAGACACAAGGGACACAGGAAACACAAGGGAAAACAGAGGACTCAAGTGACACAGGGGACAAAGGGGGCACTAGGGACACAGGGGATGCAAGGGACACAGGGAACAGAGGGGACTCAAGTGACACAGGACACAAGAAGACACAAGGAATAGGGGACAGATGGAAACACAGGGAACACAGGGGACAAAGGGGACACAGGGAAGGCAAGGCCAAAGGACAACACAGGGGACACAAGGGACACAAGAAGATACAGGAGACACAAGGCAGAATAGGGACACAGGGATGCGGGGGACACAGGGGGTGCAGGGGACACAAGGGACAAACGGGACACAGGGGTCACAAGTGACACAGGAAACAGTGAAACAAGTGAAACAGAAAACACAGGGTACACAAAAGACACACGAAACACAGGAGACAAAGGGGACACAGTGAAGGCAAGGGCCAAAGGGCAACACAAGGGACACAAGGAGACACAGGTGACACAAGAGGGCACAGGGGATGCAAGGGACACAAGGGGCACAGGGAGACACAGGGGACTCTAAGGACAGAGGGGAAACAAGGCTCACAAGGGACACAGGAAAAAGAAACACAGGGTAAACAGAAGACACAGAAAACAGAAGGAACACAGGGGATGCAGGGGCCACAAAGGGACAAAAGAAGACACAAGGGACAAAAGGGACACAGGGGAACACAAGGGACACAACTTAAACAAGGAACACAGGGGACGCAAGGGGGCATAAGGGTACAAAATGGACTGAAGGAACACAGGGGACACAAGGGATACAGGGGGACACTTGGGGACACAGGGGATTCTATGTCAGCTTCACGAGTCGAGTTAATCAATTTGGGGGGGAAACACAAGCGATCAACAATCGGCAAGCACGCAAAGGATGAGGATGGTAACTAAAGGCTTCTTGTGAATGAGTCCTGACCCAGTAATTGACTTTCTGTTCTAACGTTTATATTTCGATTTTCCCTGAATCAAGTCTTTCATTCATAACTTCCTTTACCTTTACACTGTGTTTCTTCCTTGTCAAACTGAAATCCTTGATCGCATCGACATAAGTAATCACCATCAGTATTCTCACAACGGATGAAATTGTGCCTTCCACAGGGCAAGGTCATGTTGCTGCATTCATCGATATCTGAAATCAAATTTATACAATGAATATGTTATTGTTAAAGTAAAGGATAGAAATTTTTTAGGCGTAATTTTGGATGAAAACTTAAATTGGAAGTCGGAAATATCACACGTTGCAAATAAAGTTGCGAAGTCAATCGGTACAATATCTAGATGCATCTCCTTTCTTCCTAAAACGTCTCTACGTATGCTCTACTATTCCTTAATTTATCCTTATTTTTACTACTGCAACATAGTTTGGGCTTCGACCTATAAAACCAATTTCCTCCGCCTTGTTATCCTGCAAAAGCGCATTATTAGAATTGTTCATAAATCACATTTCAATGCTCATACAGACCCCATCTTTAAGGACCTCGGAATACTAAAATTTAATGATATCCATTTGCTTCAACTGGGCCAATTGAGATGTATTCTGGCAAAAATTCTTTCCTACCTCCTTGTTTTGACGCAAATGTGCAATAGGCACGCAATACGTGCTAAGGTAAACAAGGCAAGTAAACAAGCGAAGCGAGGCGAATGTCTGCCATGCGAACGTCATTCAACACTACATATTCTCCTTTATCGTTTCCGTAAAGTAAACCAAAATCCATAAAACGTGCCTTTGGAATCTCACGCAAAGAAATGTAGTTTTTTAATCCTCTAACACTCTCCGGCGGACTCATAAAAAAAACTCTTCTAGTATCTCCAATTTGAACTTGAATTTGCATCAACATGTTGACACATGCAGTTTAAAAATAGAATACGTTCCCACGAAAAACCTGAAAATTTAGACAGCACGTGATCAAAACAAGTTCGTACGGCGCCAAAAAGGTTGTCAATTTCACGACAGAGACTAACCGACAACGTTTCATTGGCCAAAACTGACAGGTTGAAATGTGAAACTACGCGCAGGATGGTAGTAATCCAATGATATATGTGAAAAATCGAGTTTGAACAGAAGAATGTGTATCAGGTTTGAGAGTCGCAAGATTTGTGTTGCCGGTAAATGATTTTGATTTTCACAATGCGGAACACATGGATGTGATAAAAATCTCTTCCGATGACGGAAGACTGCGAAGATTGTCAACAATATTGAAACCAAAAGGGACTCAGGCTTCTTTGGAACTACTGATAGCGGTAACAATTCTTCTTATTCCGTCAATTTTGTTTAGCAGAGTGACTGTTAATGTACTTGCGCGTTGTATTTTTCATGTGTATATTGTGGCGCGGTAAGGTACGGTAATGTGCTCAGTGCCGGGATTTTGCATTATCAGCAAGTTTTGTCTTAAGAGTGTTTTGATTCCAGTGAGGTGACGACAAGAAAAGGTAACGAGTAAATTGTACGGAAGGGAAATTGTTTTGTGCAGGAAATAAAAGAAGTTGAATTGAGATCTCGTCGTGGGAAATTTATTTATAACAAAACTTACAATCCAGATGGTTCAAATAAGGTTAATCATTTTTTTTTTTAGTGGAAGTCCAAACAAGTGCTGGCTTCATAAATGGGACGAATACGCATCAAAAATAATAATAATAATAAATAACCACAGGTTACGGAATGTGAGCGACAACGATCGAAGGTCAAAACGCTTTTGTTCCAGCGCTGTGCTTTTCGTAAGTATACGTGACAAATGGTCAAAACACGCGTCATGAACTAACGAATGAGTATAAGGTCAAAACGCGCGTGATAGGCCATTTCCGAGTTCCAAAAAATCTCACTTTCAAAACGAGGCTAAGTGCGAAGCCATTGATATGAAAATGATTTTCAATTATTATGCAAATAAAACTCATTTTCACAACAAAGGTTTCGCACTTAGCCTCGTTTTGAAAGTGAGATTTTTTGGAACTCGGAAATGGCCTATTGTGTGCTGTGCATTCCGTTCATTCTTAGTGGAGGTCTTAACGAATGCTGGCTACATACATGCGACCTGGAAATAAAGATTGCGGGCTCCTCTTGTCGCCTGCAATAAATTTTAAATTCTCACCTCCCGCTCCCCTTAACTCCCAATTTCTAATTTATCACCGATCAAATTAACGAGAGAAATTTGCAAAAGCTCAACGCTGAGTACTTCAATTCTTGCTAATATCACTGGACGAAAAAAATAATTTGCAAAATTTTGCTTATGTTTCAACCCTCTGACGTACACGAAAATTCACCCACCGTGGTTTAAGGAAGGCAAAGGGAAGAATGGAACCCCTGAGACAATAATGATGAATTTTTATTCTAATACTGAGGGCTCATTAGACTTAAAACGTAGTTACGTCTTTACTTTGCTGACGGTATTAACCCTTGGACGTACACGCAAATTCATACCCTCACCGTGGTACAGGGTGGGGAGGGGGGAGGGGGGAGGGGGGGGGGTGGATGGAACCCCTCCCCGGAGTTTTTTTATATGTTGCAGTATTTCGGAACGATTTTACTTTCAATGGGAAGCCTTTGACGTTCTTATCAAGATGAGATACATTTCATGGGTGGTGACGCTGCGGAGGACTGTGACGTCACCAACAA
This sequence comes from Porites divaricata, assembly GCA_038088405.1. NCBI lineage: Eukaryota > Metazoa > Cnidaria > Anthozoa > Scleractinia > Poritidae > Porites > Porites divaricata. Next base: position 7,985,666 of record JBBMOI010000008.1, read on the forward strand.
TGGTCACCATCTTGGATTTCACCAAGAATTAGAAATCTGGTTAAAACCGGGAGAAATTGGGATTTTTTTTGTGCTTGATATGAAAAATAACACATAAATAAGCACTTTGCATGACTCTTTTATTGTTAAAAGAAGTGGAAAAACATGTATTTTTACCCCAAAATGGCTTGACCACCTGCTACGTATGATACCATTTTTCGTAACCATAGCATTTGACCATCACTGAACTTGTCTCAAAACGTGTAAGAGGGGTGAACGAACAGCTACTGAAAACGCCAGGTTCTGATATTTTGTCCTCTAGGAAAACGCTCAAACTAACCTAGGGGGCATCTACCCTGGCCCCGCCGGTACTGACCCCTCTCCCCTCGCCGTGTACGTCCGAAGGTTAAGACTTCAGTATTTCACTAAAACTAAACGTTTGAAGATTTGCTTAAAGTTAAGCCTGCGTGCAGACGATAACTAGGCACTGATTAGTACCGTCTGCGAAGCATGGCAGAGATCTTTGTTCTGGACCCCCAACGGACTCAACGAATTACCGGAAGTGCGTTTCGAATGTCTCTTCAACCTGATTGGCGATCACGACAAACAAAACAAAGGCCTTTTTTTAACTGGCCAATCGTGGCGCATACTCAAATCTGGTACACAGCTGGAAGTCCAGAACAAGGATTTCAGCGCTGTTTCGCAGACGGAGTTAACCAGAGTTTAATTTCGTCTGCGCGCAGGCTACTTAAAGTTCTACACTTTAGAAAACTGAACTATATGCAGAACGCCGTTGTCGATTGAACTGATTCGCTCAACATAACTTTGATCCGGCAAGACAATTAACCTGTTTTGGCAACAAGATTTTTTTGTTTCGTGAAATATATAAAAATAAAGAACATACGTATGGGAGGTTTTCCTTTTTCGACATGATCTTTGATTAGCTCACCTTCGCATCTATTTTTCGCTCCATCGATAAGATAGTAGCCCTGATCGCAAGAACATTTGTAGGATCCATGAGTGTTCGTACATCTTTGACCGTAGTCGCATACCCTGTCAAGTGTACACTCATCTAGATCTGAAATGGGAATGTGGCATTAATTTATCACGTCATCTAAGAACCAGTAAGATAAGCGATTCTGTGATTCGTACTCACAATTAATTCTCTAAGCGACATTTAATTTGGAAGTCCTCACTCTTCTTATTTGTCCTCTCAGCTCTATGCCTAGCCTATTCGTACATGTATACACCTGATTGAAAAAAACGTTGTGGCTTGAAAAGTATAAACCACGAACGATGGGACCTATAATGGATTTAAGGGTATCTAGCTTTGCTCTTTTCAGAAATGTTTACATTAGGTGCGGTTACACGGGTCACTTTTCCCGTGGTAAATGACCCTTTTAGCGCGGAAAATTGTGTGAGTGTGTGTGACCATAGTTAGTAGAGGAGACTGGTTAGGAAACTCGGCAAACATCAACGTTGAAACGAGGTTGTGTTGGTTCTTTCTGTAGGTACCGAGGCACAGATTACGTAAAACAAAAGAAACAATACAACCAAACAATAAAGCTCCCAAGAAAACTCTATCGTTTGGTTCCTTTGTTTCTTTTGTGATGACGGTGCCTGCAGAAAGACCCGTTATGTTGGAAGCTCCCTGACCCTGCAAAAACCTTTGTTTTCTGTTCACAAATTACGATTGAATAAATTAACGCAATGTTTCTATTGATCAATAACTTCAAAATGATAGGAATGCTATTGAACGTTGTGCATGGTCAGGTCCAAAAAAGCTGACAAAAATCTATAACAAATGGTTTCCCAACCATTCCACTTTAACACTTTGATGGCTGGATTTTGCCACTATTCACTATTAGTTACTATTTCAAAATTGCCTTCAGACGTTTGCTTACACACCAGATCGTTTGAGCAAACGTTTGTATTTTTTGTGGGGCAAACTCAAATTTGGCTTCCGGTCAAAACGGATAAAACCCTTCTCAGATACTCAGCCTTATTCATTAATTGTTAATTAGCTCCATCTGGAAAAAAAAAAAGTTTCTTTTTTTCATAATTACTTACCTAAGCATTCCTTATGTGGATTTTCGCCTGTAAAACCGGCCAGGCATTTGCAAGTGAATGAACCATTGGTATTAACACAGTCAGAGTTTGGAGGGCATTTGTTCTTGTTACTGGTACACTCATTTATATCTTTAAATGAAACAAATTATAATTTATAGTGACTCATGGGGATGAAGCAAAAGGATCAAACTCAGGCCCCAGCAATAAAAAGGTAGACAGATAAAACGATAACTTGCCTACCCGAGCTGCCGTTAGTTCGGATAGAAAATACTGGAATAAGGTACAGGATTCGCACCCTTTTTTGAACAAAAAATTCAACGACTTTTCAAGGACTTTCAAGGACACATTTCCCATTTTTCAAGGATTCCATTAAGTGTAAAAAAGAGCCCAGAGTCTATGTTTTTTTTAGTTCTTCCACAACATGAGTAATTTTATCCCGAAGGCCTTTCTGTGTTTGCTCCTTTTTCTTTGAAGTTCTACTTAAACTTTACAGTTGGCATTGAAATTCGAGGACTTTCCAGCACCGACTGCAATTTTCAAGGACTTTCAAGACCTTAAATTTTTATTTTAAAATTCAAGGACTTTCAAGGTGTGTGCGAACCATGAAGGTAGGTCGCCTCAGATAACCATGTTTTTTTTCTTTTTTTTCAATAATTAGGTTACTCCTTTAGCCGGTCCACATTTTTTCCTTATATAGTGATACAAACAATTTAGCTAGCGCAGACGGATTAACTCTGACAAGGTGAAACAACCAGAGTTTGCCCGAGCATTGTTGTGTGCTTTTGGCTCGAGCACTGGGGTAAACTTTTTTATCATAAAAAATGTTGACTCAGGTAGGTGGGTGACACTCACTCCAGGGAAAACGACTCTTTGTATAAATGGGAAGCATCACAAACTATTTTGAAACTTAACTGCAAACAGATTTCTTAGCATAATTTATAAAGAATGCTACATCTCTACCCAAAGAAAATCTAAACATGCCATACAAAGCTACAAAAAATTACCTGCCAAACAATAGGTTTACCTTCACATTCAAATCCATTGCCCTTGAAACCATCTTTACATTGACATGAAAATGATCCCAAAAGGTTGGAGCAGATGGCATGTTTTGAGCAATAATCTTCCTTGTTGAGACATTCATCGACATCTTAAAGGTAAAATGGCAGGTTTAAAGTGTTATGACATCACTGAAAGTATAGCTTTAGGGTCATTCTTGTTTCAACATTTTCACGGTTTTTTCAACTTTATGCACTAGTTAGTGAAAATCCGTCAACTCCGCAATAAAAAGGGCCTTTAAATGACTAAAACTACCAAGTCTGAAAGTGAATTTTTGAAACCTAACAAAGATATAGCTTTTTTAAGTTGCAAAATTTTACAGGCATTGGTATAGTGCAGGTACAAATTAACTTACCCCCACCATAAAAAAACATCTGTGTAAATTTTCGTAACTTTGTGGAGCTATATTTTTGCTCACTTAACCCTCAGAAGTACATGCAAATTCATACCCCCACCTTGGTACAAGGGGGACGGGATTGATGAAACCCCTTCCTACAGGTTTTGATACGTTGCAGTATTTTGAAACAATTTTGCTTTCAGTGGAAAGCCTTTGATCCTTTCAACAAGATGAGGTATATTTTATGGCTGGTAGTGCAACTGAAAGCCTGTGATGTCACCTACAATAATTGCCATCTCGGCCATCATCTTGGATTTTACCAAGAATTATAAATCAGGTTTAAACTGCACGAAAGTGGTAATATTTTGTGTTTGACATATAAAATAACACATAAATAAGCACTTTGCATCATTTTATCCACATTATTAACTTCTATTGTTGAAAATTGAAAAAACATGCATGTTCACTCAAAAATGGCTTGACAACCTGCTTTTTATGACATCATATCTCATAACCATAGTAACTGGCCATCACTAAACGCGTCTTAAAATGCGTGCAAGGGGCAAATGAACAGCTACCGAAAGTGTCAGGTGGAGATGTTTTATCGTCTAGGAAAAAAAAACTCGAACAACCTCAAGGGGGTAGCAACGACTTCCCCATTGTACTTCAGAGAGTTTAGACATATCACTTTCAAACTTCTTGGCAAGTTACATAAATTTTTAACTCTCTTTCCAGTAAACGGTTTCTGATTTTAAGAAAATTTATCAAAGGGAAATAATATATATGCACGTGCTACGAAGTTGTTGTGTTTCAGATAGTTTAGAAGAATAAGAATTCAGGGTTTTACCTCAGTGTAAGAACCTGTGAACTTTTTCTTTGTTTCGCAGCTTTTGTTTTTCTAGGTTCTATTGTGCTGACTTCTTTGTTTTCTTTGTTTTACGTCACCCGTGAGTTCAACAGGTTCTTACACCGAGGATGAGCCGAATTCAGATAAAATGAGGTAATAGTAGAAGACTGCATAGAAACTCACTGGGAAGGCTAGATGACAAATATTCTCTCTGCAGGTGTTGTTCTGTATTGTTAACTAATTCAACTGAAAACGTTTAGATTTTTTTATCTTTTTACCGACACATTCTTTAAGGAAACCATCCCCAGTGAAACCAGGTTTGCAGTAACAAACGAATGTGTTATCGGGTAAATGTCTGCACTCAGCTTTAATCGGGACATCGCAATGGGGTAGTGCTCTCAGACATGGCGTCTGCGCTGTAAAAAAAATAAAAATAATAACGATGAAATGTGAAATAATAATTAATTAACAGGGCACGAAATTGCGCCTGCTGCAGTCGTCAATGCGTCTAAGTTTACCTTGCTTGCGACCAAGATTCAAAACTTAGCGTTAGCGACCAGAACTCTTCAGGTTCCGTACATCCTACTTTTATGGACTCTGCCATTAAATAAAGCTTAAAGGTAGATGAATCGGTACGATCGACTAAGGTTTGTAGCAAAATCGTCACGAACTCTACAAAGTGAACATGTCAAAGTCCGCCATCTTGGATTTTCCAAAAGTATCGTTGTATATTGTACAATGAAATGTCCCTTTTGCCAAAAAGGCGTATTGCGGGCTCACAATATTCCACACTTCGTCGATTCCACGAGCTTTTTTATGGAGAATGTTAGTAAGGTACATGTAATGGTAGAACACTAAAGCCATTAAAAGAAGGAATGGCTTAGAAATAAAATAGCACTAAAAATAGTTCAGATAACTCGGGTAGATTGTTTATTGTTTATTGTTTATTGGTTTATTACTCTATCTAGTTATTAATATCATCTTCATTGTATTTTACTTCTGTAAATTGAAATTGTATAGCTTATTTAATTTTGTGGAATTACCACTATTGTTATTATTTTATACTAACTTATTGTAATACTTACTGTTATATATATACTATTATCTTGTACATATTTTCCTTCGAAGATATTAGCATGTATTTGCTATCGTAAATTCGAAGTCAAATAAAGTTTATTGTCATTGTCATTGTCATTGGTTTGTTTGCCATAAAATGTACAAAGCAAAAGAAAAAAAAAATATTTAAGCTGTCATGGCGAGGAAGCCCAAGAGAAGCCACAGGGCTTGAAACAAACAAAAAAGGATCTATTATATCAAGGATGATTGCCTATACGCAACTTTTGCAGTTGCGAAAAGAAAGCCTGAAAAAAAAAAACCGTGAAAGGACTTCATCATCATCCTTTCACGTCACGGGTTTATAACGAACCAATTCAACGACCAGCTCCCAGTCGGCTTGTTAGCTTAATTGGTAGACCTCGACGGTGAGTTCGAATCCCGTACAAGCCTGAATTTTTTTCAGGTATTCTTTTCGCAACTGCAAAAGTTGCGTATACAACTGCGATGTTCATCCTTCATTTGATTCTTCACTCCGCAGTTCACATATATGATTTTCATATACTCAAAACTTGAAAAAAGGATCTGGCCGTTGCTGGAAAAAAGCAACTTGTTACTCTTTTGTAGTTGTAGTGAAGTATGGTTTTACAACGTTTGTTTACCAAGGAGCCTGCGCCCTGGATATGTTTTTATGATTACTCATCGCGATCAAGTCGTTACGTGCTGTGACTTTTTCATCCTTGGCCACTAAATGAATTAGATTTTGTAAGCGAGGCAAGAAAGAACTACTGCAAATATATTGATATATGTATGGAGATTTGATAAGTTAATATTTATAAATGGACATGTCTGATTTTTCCGGTTGTGATGGCAGGTCGCAAATTATGTTGTCCAGTAAGGTTCGTAAAGTTCATTTTAGAAACAATAGTTTAGGGAATTGTCAACTTTCTAAAATTCAGTTCGAAAGATTTTTATGATTTTAGGCTGACTTCCTGGCATACACTTATTTGTGGCTGATATTACAGTGCACACGAAACATATGCTAAGATAGATGGACATCCATTATCATCAATTTGGATAGTCTGTGATGGAAAACAGATGAATAAATCCAACAAATGATAAACTTACTATGAAAGTTTGGTAATGTTCGTTTCTCACGGTTTGTTCTTGATTAAGTCCGTAACCAGACCTAGAATTATTCAGGTTTGCTATTCTTTAGAGATCTGAAAAAACGTTCAGGTATTCCCAAAACTAGGAACCTTGCAATTTGGCGTTATTATACAATACATTTTTCATAAAGCTTCTTTGTTGTTGTTGTTTCTGAAAAAAAACTTTTTGGAATTGGCGACCACTTTGGAAAATTAGGAGCCAGATGTCTCCTTGAGAAAAAAAAAAAGTTAATTTCGTTCCCTAAATAATAAATTTGTTAATTTTCGAAGTCATTTATTGTTTTGGTACCAACAATATACATTTACCTTTTTTCACATAATGACCCTTTTTTTCACATAATGTTTTCTAGCGATTTTCATTAATTAAAGGCGAATTTGAATGAGAATGGGATTAGTAACTTCTTGTTAGCCAGCTGGCTTTTCAAGTTTCATGCCATAACCTATAAGATTACAGATTCATGCGATTAGCGTGTAGTGCATGTAGTCAGGCAATTTGAGTCAAATCAGAGCACATTCACCCACATGTAGTCTATTATTTAAAAATAATAAAAGAAATAAAATAAAATTCATATCTGATCAAATCTCTATTAAGAGGACTATGGACCCTACAAACTGGGAAAATCCCCTGGATCCGCAAGTGTTGTCCTTGCTTTGATAAATAATGAGCCTGTCATACTAAACGTAATTTTTGCACCTCAAGATTTCTTGGAGGATGATACGTTACGATTTGCTTTAATTCATAAAGAAGCTTTTTCAAAGTCTTGTTACTACCAAATTAGTTGTATTGCGCTGGGCATTTTGCCACAAACTTCCAAGGAGTTTTGGGTTTCTTTGTTCCGTCAATCATCCTAGTGGAACTCTGTGGAAATACATGTTTACTTGAACGAGTTCAAAAGGTCATGGTTAGTAATCTGAAATTGGTCTCGATTTAGGTCCGTTTGGTTTTGTTTCTGTATTCCTAGGTTCGTTACTTGTGATCGTCATCATTATTGTTTCAGGCGGGAATTGGATAGCTTGCTTCGAGGATTATTCAGATCATATATTCTTATTCTTGTTACTTACAAGACAGCAAAAAGAAATAATAATAATAATAATAATAATAATAATAATAATAATAATAATAATAATAATAATGGCACGAAATAAGACCCAAGAAAAATTAACAAAGCAGTGGGAGGACAAGGCCCTACATGGAAGATACCCAAAGAGAATAAAGGAAGCAGATGTTGACCATCACAAAACCAACCAGTGGCTCAAAAGCAGTGGACTGAAGGCAGAAACGGAAGGATTCATAGTCGCAGCCCAAGACCAAAGCCTAGCTACCAGATCATACCACGCCAACATTATCAAAGACGGTACTAGCCCCCTATGCAGGATGTGTAACAAATACGACGAAACAATCGACCATATCGTGTCTGGGTGTCCTGAACTTGCGAAAACAGAATATACTCACAGACACGATAAAGCAGCCGCGTATATACACTGGAAAGTCTGTCACAACTATAATATCAAGACATCAGAAAAGTGGTATGACCATGAGCCACAAACAGTTACAGAAAACGAGGATGTCACAATATTATGGGACATGCCAATACACACAGACAGGAAAATAACAGCCAACAGACCCGATATAGTGATCAAAGACCACAAAACGAAAACCTGTAAATTCATTGACATGGCAGTACCATCGGACAGAAACACATCCGTAAAAGTTACTGAAAAACTATCCAAATATAAGGACTTGGAAATTGAAACAAGCCGAATGTGGGGCATGAGAACGGAAACGATACCAGTTATCATTGGAGCACTTGAAGCTATCAAAAAGGGACTAGAAGCTTATCTTGGAAGAATCCCCGGCCAATTAAGCCTCAGTGAACTACAAAAGATAACCTTGCTAGGTACAGCACACATTCTGAGGAGGGTGTTATTAATCTAAAAACTGGCTATCCCCTAGTGCCCCAGGATCATGGTTTGATCCCGGCCCTAGAGACTCTAAGCAAACATTATGTGAGGACAATAATAATAATAATAATAGTGAGAATAAAATCGTCAAAAATTCCTCTTTCCATAGCGATTTCCTTCGCCATTCTCCGTTTTGCCTTTCTAAGGGCTAAGCGGGGCGATTGTGATTTGCATTAACCCCGGCCCAACGCACATAATTGACGGAAGAGAAAAACCCAAAATCGACAGCGTGATACAACGATTTTGGCAGTAGTAACTTTAGAGTCCTTTATTATGAGCAAGAGGTGAGATGGATATCTGTATTAAAAAAGGTAAAAATGTAATCATGTTACAGCTAGATGGCAATAGAGAACTATTAACACCATTATCTGTTATCCTTCCTTGGTTTTTTAAGGTGATTTCTTGGTTTTGCACTGCGCATCTCTTACTGCGCATAACGAGATGGCCGCCGTAAAAAAGAGCATGTGAAGTAACATTATGAAGTTTACTGAAGAGAAACGCTATTGGAATTTTTGCTTGCAGTTGTTTCTTGCCGAGGTGAGACTCAATGTGTTGGGAAGGTGCATAATGTAAGCAGTACGCGTGTTGCAGAGAACCTCGATAGTGGATGTTTAACTTGTGCTTACTCACTTTGATTTTCAAAGAAGCGCTTTCTTTATCACATTGTGTCCTAAATGTGATATCTCGATGTAAATTCTGAAAAAAACGGATTTTTTAATACTTTCTTCCCCCTATGACACACATTTAATTTTGAAACTCGCCCCAGTCCTCTCTCAAAAATCGGAGAAACTGCATTTGGCGCGCACTTTCTGCAGCTCTACCGCAAAAACGAGTACGGTGACCCCCATTTTTTTATTTCATGATTTTAATAAGGACAGTGCTTCCCTTCGATGAGAAAAAAATTGGCACAAATCTATGTTCATGAGCTATCACGGGTCGTAAAGCGCGTGTCTAATTTAGTTCTACTTTGGAGCGTAAAAAAAAACAAAGGCATTAAAAGGCATTTTCTGGTACGTAAGTGGATAAACAATACATTAAAGTCAAATTCTGTGCGATACCACATGCATCATCGAAAAAGATATCTCCTTTTTGTTTAGTTTTGGGCTGCGGGCGGTTTTTGCCACAGGGTCCTAAATAACCGTATTTGTCAGCATTGTGACGTCAAAATGAGCACGGTGACTCCTACTTTTTATTACTTTTTTTATCATCTTCTTGACTTGTTACACCAGTGTACCAAGTTTCATCTACAATCTATTTTACGTTCTTTTACTAGGGAATCACCTTAAATAAATGTTTGGAAGCTGCATTTAAACGGGAGTTACTTTTTCCTCACGGAGATCCCGTTTATGCCCGAAACATGACGATGCATTTTGTATAAAACAACAGTGGTAACACCATCATGGGAAAAAAATTACTCCATCAAAACTTGTCTTTGAAAATGCTCTTTTACCTTCACATTTTTTTGTTGCATCTCCCCAGAAACCAAATCTGCATTTGCAAGAAAACCTTCCATCCAAGTTTACACAGATCGAATTCTTAACGCAGTTGTGAGAGCCAAGCTTGCACTCGTCAATATCCACACACTGTTTCCCATCTCCAGAAAAACCTTTAACACAGACACACTTGTATGATCCATCTGTGTTGAGGCACTCAACACCCTTTGCTTTAAGGTCGCAAGTATGCTGTTTCTTTGAACACTCGTCAATGTCCTCGCAGGTTCGTCCATCTCCTTCAAAGCCTTTATTACAGTGACATTCATAGCTTTGGTAAGTATTGACACAGGTAGCCCAGGTTTTGTGGCACTTGTGGATTCCAAGTTTACATTCGTTGGCAATTACACAGCTTTTGACCCCATCACCATAGTAACCCTCTTTGCACACGCACTTGTATCCACCAAGAGTATCCACACACCGGCCATGCACATGACACGATCGACTTTTCTATGGGAAAAAAGTGCTTGTTTTCAGCTAAAATGCATCTTATATGTACATCTTATATGTCACACTTATATAAGAGATACTATTAGTTAGGTGTGGTTACACGGGACATTTTTACCGTGGTAAATAACCCTTTTAATTACCGCAAAAAATGGTGTTGTACTGATGTACAACACCATACTAGCTGATTTTCACTGAAAATGATGTGATGTAGACATGATTAAAAATTGACAGGAACTAATTTTGTACCTTATATTTTTTTAACCCTCAGACGTACAAGGGGGAGGGGGCTGGATGCCACCCCCACCCCCCTAAGGATTTTCGGAGTTTTTTCCAAGCATCAGCACCTGACGATTTTAGTACCTGTTCGCTCATCCCTCGCACAAACTTTGAGAGAAGTTCGGTGATGGTCGGTTGCTATGGTTAAGAGATATGACACCATAAGTAGCAGGTGGTCAAGCCACTTTTTGGGTGAAAATACATGTTTTTTTAAACTTCTTTCAAAAATAAAAGTAAGTCTTGTGGGTAAAATCTTGCATTATTTATGTGTTAGTTTTCATGCAAAGCACCAAAAAGCTATTTTTTAGCGGTTTAAACCTGAATTCTAGTTTTTGGTAAAATTCAAGATGGTGAAAATTGATGGTGACCTCACATGCCTCCAGCAGCGCCACCACCCATAAAATATACCTCATCTTGTTAAGAAGATCAAAGGCCTTCTAGTAAAGGTAAAATCGTTTCGAAATACTGCAACATATCAAACACTATGGGGAGGGGTTCCATCCAACCCCCCCCCCCCCCCCCCCCCATTTCTTACATTCCTAGATGTAAGAAGAAATCGACGAGAGATTCGAGTCCAAGCCGGACCGCAAACTTTCAACCATGGAGCGAGTAATAGGATCAGTCAACCACTACAAGCACTTAACCTCCTTGCAGAATACTTAAGAGAAAGTGAACTGAGGTTAACCAGATAAGTAACTATTATTTAGTCATGATTTCCCTTCTGTATTCTTCCTTTTCATGTCACGGCCTTTACGATTAGGTTTTTGGAACCTTAATGGGTACAACAGCAGAACATTAGGAAATAAGTTAAAAACAAAAGAGTTTTTAAACATTATCAACAAGCACGATATCTTTGCAGTAGTTGAAACGCATGCAAATTATGACTCAGAACTTGCCGTCAATAACTTCAAACATTTTGTCAAATGTAGAAACAAGTCAGGAAAACGCACTTTTGGGGGTTTATCTTTATACATAAACCAGAAACTCGCAAACGGAGTCTCGTACATTCCAACAGAAAACAAAAACACCATCTGGTGTAAACTTAATAGAAATTATTTTGGATTTGAAAACGATATATACTTAGGAACAGTATATTTAAGCCCGCCTAACTACGAAAGAAATAATAATGATGATTTAATTTCGGAAATAGAAGCAGAAATGCTTTCTTTTTCGCAAAAGGGTGGCATTATCGTACAAGGTGATTATAATGCAAGAACAGGTGAAATTCAAGAAGTAGTAATGAATGACGATACTACTTTCTTGCCTGTCCCTGAAGATTACGAAATTGATTCCCAATTCTTCAGGCATTCGCAGGATTCCGGCACTGTAAACTCCAGGGGAAGAAACTTATTAGAAATATGTACCGCACTAAATTTGCGAATTTTCAACGGCAGGATTGTTGGTGATCTGGAAGGTAAAAAGACCTGCTTTCACTACAATGGCAGCAGTGTCGTGGATTATGTCATAGGCTCTAAAGCTATACTTCAAAATATGCGATACTTTATCGTCAACCCCCTAATGCCACATTTGTCGGATCATTGTCATGTGACTTATGCTATTAAAGCTACTCTCACCGGCAGTCCAGTTTCCTCTAGCTGCTCGAACGGATGCACCTTGTCTGAACATTATAGACTATTATGGGATACCAAATTGAAGAATAAGTTAAAAGAATGTCTGGAATCGCAAATTGTTCAATCTAACCTACAAGCGGCCTTAAAAAACGATAATGTTGACACTGCGGCTGAACTATTTAGTGAAACTCTGGTTGAAGCATGCAAAAAAGCCGGCTTGAAAGTCCAACGTAACAAAACCAAAGCCATGTCACAAAATAACTGGTTCGATCTAGAATGCGAAACTGAAAAAGAAAACCTGAAATCCCTTGGGGAACAAATTTCTCAGGAGCCAAATAATTCCCAGCTGAGGCGCCTCTTACAAGATAACAAGAAAAAATTTAAACGGACATGCAGACGGAAAAAACGAGAGTTTATCAGTAAGAGTATAGGTGATATTGACCTCCGTAATCCTCAAGATGCCTGGAAACAGATAGGTAAAATCTTTAACATTAGAAAACGGCAACCACATGGAACTGAAACCGTAAGTGCCGGACAGTTTTATGAATACTTCAAACAACAAAACGCGGCTCCAACGAACGGCGAGCAGACAGATCTGAAAGATACTGGAGTTACTGAGGAAGAGGCAGGCCCCCTTGACTATGCAATATCGGTAGAAGAAATTGATTTCGCAATCAAAAAAGTTAAATTAAACAAAGCCCCAGGGTATGATAAAATATTAAACGAAGTGCTAAAAACAGGGAAAGATATCATAAAAGGTCATCTACTAGAGTTATTCAATCGTATTTTAAGTTCAGGTAAATATCCCACGCTCTGGAGTTTTGGCCTCATCGTCCCTATACATAAAAAGGATGATCGATCAAAAGTTGAAACTACCGAGGCATCACGTTGCTATCTGCATTAGGTAAACTCTTCACATCTATCCTCAATGATCGTTTGTATGATTACATGACCAAAAAAGGAGTTCTAAAAGTAGAACAAGGCGGGTTTAAAAAAAGGCACGGTACAGTAGATAGCATCTTCATCTTAAAAACACTCATAGATAAGTTTGTTAAATCTAAACCACAAAAACGTAGAAACTTGCTTTTCTCGTGTTTTGTAGATTTTAGAAAAGCTTTTGATCGCATACCCAGGCAAAAATTATTCGAAAAACTCAGAAAAGAAGGAATTAAAGGACGTTTTCTAGAAATAGTAATGTCGATGTACTCAAAAGATAAATCAGCAGTCAAAATCAACAACAAAATGACCGAAGCTTTTCCGTGTTACACTGGAGTTAAGCAAGGCTGTATGTTATCACCCACACTTTTTAATCTCTATCTAAGTGATCTACCCGAATTTCTAAATTCATCAAGCTCAACCGATATTCTGCTTGATGACTCTGAAAAACCTATAAACTGTTTATTATATGCGGATGACTTAGTGATCTTTTCGCGGTCAGCAAATGGCCTACAAACACTTCTCAACAAGTTGGAATCCTACTGTGATAAAACTGAACTAACTGTAAATTTAGACAAAACAAAAGTCATGATCTTTAATAATTGCGGCAAGTCCTTAAATAACTACTCGTTTAAGTATAGAGTAAATGTACTAAACAATGTTAAATCTTATAAATATCTGGGAATAACACTGAACCCGTATGGAAATTTTAGTTTAGCTAGAGAAGAGTTAAAAAAAGTTGGGCTTAAGGCACTTTATAAACTAAGAAGAGAGATGGGTGACAACTTTAGAGAAAATATTATGCTGACGATTAAGCTATTCGATGCTCTGATATCCCCCATACTTCTCTACGGAAGTGAAATTTGGGGTGTTGATTGTAGCGACCAAATAGAAAAGGATCCCGCACAACTAGTTCAAATTAAATTCTTGAAATGGTTGCTAGGTGTAAATAAATACTGCAGCAACAATGCATGTAGGGCTGAAACAGGAAGATTCCCAATGAAAATCGAAGCACAATATAGGAATTTTAAGTTTTGGCTAACTTTAACCAAACACCCAAAACACAAATTATCACAGGTGGCTTATAATGATGTGAAGTCAAGAATGAACAAAGAATTATGGAGCCAAAAAATCAAACGCGTATTAGACCAAATAGGGCTAGGATATCTCTGGACAAAAGCACATGAAAATGGCATAGGAATCTTGAACATTATCAAACAAAGACTGAAAGACATCGAATTACAAAGATGGTTAAGTGAGGTGAACAATGACGTAAGAAAAGATGCCAACCAAAAGAATAAACTAAGAACCTTCCGAAAATTTAAAACAATAGAAACTTATAAATGTGAAGATTATCTCCGTCAGGTCACCAACGTCCAACACCGGATAACTCTAACTAAACTCCGTTTAAGTAATCACAATTTGGCGATAGAGACAGGTCGGTATGTAAGACCTTACAAGAAACCGGAAGAGAGGATCTGTCCTATCTGTAAAAAAGACGTAGAAGATGAAAGACATTTTTTAACACAGTGCCCTGCGTATCAAGAAAAAAGAAGTACTTTATTTGAATACCTAAACAGAAAATATAGAATATCAGTAGACAGAATGGCACCAGATTATGTTTTTCTGTTGTTAATAAACCCCCCGAGCAAGAACAAACCAGTGCAAAAGCTAATTGCAAAATATGTATTCGACTGCTATGAGAAGAGAAGATCATTAGCTGTTTAAGTTAACTTTGACTACAGTAAGTGTGCAATACAAAACATTGCTTGATGTTTGGAGTTGTTGCGCAAAGTTTGAAATCGGTCAAACTTCTAGCTGGGTGTAAACGGACACAACTGCTCCCAACAATGTTGGGAGTTGTTGCATCCGTTTGCACGTAACTTTAAGATACAAAACAAAAGCTTTGATTAAGATATTCCGGAAGTCATTTGTTACAGCAGGTAAAGCGGATCTCTTTATGACCTGAATTTGCCGAGGAACAGACATGCGAATCGATAGAAAGTGAATACTATAAGGCGTAATTAATTATTAACTTATTGGCCTAAGCCATATACAGTTATAAATTCTTGTTGTGTGTAACTTTTATTAGTTATTTGGAATTAGTCAATGTACTATATATTGTATACGACTCCAAATAAAAATATGTCTATGTCTATGTCTATGTCTATGAATTTGCGTGTACGTCCGAGGGTTAAATACCGTCAGCAAAATGAAGACCTCAAGTACGTTTTAAGTCTAATGAGCCCTCAACATCAAAATAAAAATTCATCTTTATCGTCTCACACGTTTCTTATAGCCGTAGTGGAGAAAGTTTTCCAAAAATTCACAAGAATTTGTCCTGTGTGATCCGATCCCTAATCCTCATAACCTGCAAGCATTGATAATTGGAGCTAATTATTCATCACATAACGTCATTCTAAGGGTGACAACGGCTCCGAATTAGTGAGAGCATCTGCTCCCTTCTGTCAGTCCGGCCGAGTCGAAAGGATGGGAAAACCATAGGAGGGTTGAGTTGGCTGCTTAGATAGGTTTTTGTCCCGCCGGTACTCTAGTTTCCCCTTCTTTAAAAAACGAACATTTGCAAATTCAATTTGGATCCGAATTTCTAGACAAAAGGAAACCCACTTTGGATACTTCTACCACTAAAACTAAAGGGTTATTTATTTATTTGCTTATTTTTTTTATTCTTACCGACGTTTCTTTGCACTCCACTTTATCTTCGCATTTTAGACCGTCGCCTTGGTAACCACTTTTGCATTTGCACGTATAAGAACCAATTGTGTTGATGCAATGAGCATGCTGACTGCATTGATGTTTCCTCAAAGTGCATTCGTCGAGATCCTTGCACTGCTTAAAGTTTCCATGGAAACCATGTTTGCATACGCATTGATATTTTCCTGGAAAATTCTTGCAAATTGCATTCTTGTGCTTTTCGCAATGGTGCTTTTGACATTAAATGAAACAAAAAATAGAAGTCAAATTACGGTTAGAAAAACAAATTGAATAATAACCTAATAAAACAATTAAAGGTCAAATGTTAACCACCAAAAGAAACATGCATATTGCAAGGTAATTACTATTATTTTTTTATATTTTATACAATATTATTAATATAACTCTTATTCATTTATTCATCACTATGAATATTGATCATAACAACTTTCCAGTTGCACTCCGAGTAAATGAACAGAAGGAACACTCAAACGTCATTATATATATGTCAGTTCTCCGGAGTCACTGTGTGAACAGTGAAATGAGGCCGAGCTTGGTTATAGAGAATACTTCGCTCCCCTCGCTCGTTCGATTTCTGATACATACATATACATACATACATACTTAGTGAACATTTCTTGTCTTTATTTAGAAAAAATGACCAGCGTATTAAGAAACATGAGGCCCAGCTGAAACCAAATGCCCTAAAAAAAATACATCATTCGTTGGGCTCTACAAACGTTGTGAGTTAAAATAATGACAAAAAATTGATCAAAAATGAAATACAATTTGTTGACTCAAGACCGCCTACGATGATTACATCATTAAATGACCCCTAAAACACCAAATAGTACTATCAATAGAAATGCTTTCACTAAAATAGTCACTGGAATGGTATAGTACAGGCTGCAGGCGGGCTGTCCTCATCTGATGGGTCGAGAACTCGCTTGATGCGTTTCTAGCTCCGTGCTACAGTGGAAACAGTAACTATAAGCTCACTCACAAAATCATTGAGTTCCTGTGGTTGTATCTCTTCTATTTTTGTTTTTGTTTTTGTTTTTTTTACTTGGATTTCAGAAACTCGGAGAGCAAGCCAACATCTCGTCTAGTTTTCTACAACGTTTTTTTGTCTTTTTTTCCTCGATAAATTGGTTAACGGATTTATGCAAAGCTGGAAAGCGAGGGCTTTCTCCTTCAGCCATTATTTATCTTGCTTCTTCTGGCAATTTTCCTAAGATATTACCCAAACCAAAATCTAAAGATTTTAACTTTTTGACAAAGCTGCCAGAAAAAAACAGTTAATGAAAACACAAAGCTACCGAAAACATGGTTGCTTTTGGTGGGTAAGCTGCGATTGCTCGAAACGTTCTCCATACACTCAGGTTGGCTCAAACAAAATCACTGACTAAGTATGTATGAAATAAAGAGAATTTCCTACAAATCCCGCATACCCATTTTGTCATGCCTTGGGTTGATCCCTTTGTTTACTGGCATGTAGGAACAATCTACACTGGATCAGAACCTTTAAGTTTCCGCGTCATACTGAGAGGTCACGGTTATCCTCCACGGGATTTTTTAAGACGTTTGGTATATTTGGGACTACAAAAGGAGTGGATATAATGAGAGATTCTTGGGAAATTAAAATTAGACGTTTTAGGTTTATGCGCATATGATCATAAACTACTTTCTACCTTGTTTGATAAAATTGTGCAGTGATCGATTTCGACGCAATTGTGGCGCCCGTCACCTTTCAATCCTTCCTTGCAATGACAGTTGAAGCTCCCAAACGTGTTTTCACAGATGGCATCCTTATGGCAGTTTTTTTTATTCGCACATTCATTGACATCCTTGCAGTCTTCTGTGCGGGGATTTTTACCTGTCAGACCAGCTTTACACCCACACTCATAAAACCCAGGGGTATCTTTACATGTCGCGTGCAAAGCACATGCGGCCATTCCTGTTTGGCATTCATCTTCCTCTGTGCATTACAAAGTAAAAAAGAAACAACAGTCGTCAACAAAAGAGCCTAGTGAGGAGGGGTGAGGGGGGTGGGGTGCGCTGGGGTTTCCGGTATTTACCTGTCACTACACGGTATATTTTCATCACCTCATGACAGACAGTCTTTAGATTCTGGATTCCCCGCATTGGAGTCCGGATTCCAGTACTGGAATCGGGATTCCTTGCCAGTGGAACTTGGATTCCGGACTCCAATCGTTAGCGGGATTCCGGTTTCCTTGAGTTGAGCTCCGAATTGGAGTCTACAAGCAAACATTTTCCAGGTTCCAAAGCCTGAGGAAAAACCCAACACAACAAGGAAATAACTGGTAACACTCTTGCTGGTAAACAATGTCTTTGCCCTGTTAATCTTAGAGTATAGTCTTAGACTATAGCGCTTAATTTCTGCTTTGAATTCTCTGAACAGAACAGCGCAGAACAGGAAATAAGAGTTCTTCTCTTTGTTTTTTAAATGTTAATTATAGCGAATGACTAAGTTTGACTAACTTTAGTAACCTTTAAATACATGTCCTCCTGCCATTGTAGCATGTAATGCCGGAACCAGGACCCAACATCAAACGTCATAATAAGAAACAGCTAAAACTAAATCTCACTCTGAGGTTCAGCCCAATTAAACGCCAGTCGTCGTTAGTAATAAGGAGCCATTAAGCAAAGACATCTTTGAAAGACGCATGTCAACCGAAAGTGGACTTTTTGCATTCTTGGTTAGTGCTTTGGGCCAAATTTTCGAATACATCTTCTCTCTTTAAAATTAAGGAAACGTAGCGATATACATTTGGTAGCGTTAAAGCATTATCAAAGGAGGAAAGATCTCACTTCCGGTTGACGTACGTTGCTTATAAGCTTCCCGTTCTGTAATGACGCTTGTTCAACATTTATGCAACTTAATCCAACACATACCTGTACATTTTTTTCCATCCCATATTTTGGGGATAGTGCAGTTTTCCCGAACAACTGTGAAAGGGATGCGACTGTTATAACAGAGACCTGCTTCGTTTTTGCAAGCATCTGGTTTATCTGCATACCAAATTGATAATAGGAAATGAAAATGTGATTTATTACGTGACTCATCGAATAAAAATGCTTATTAATTTTCTCATTTCTCGTGTTCTCTTTTTGTGTGTGCTGTCCTCCAGGACTTGCTATATCATGCTGAATTTTAGCCTGGTAACTGGACTGCTTTCTGATCGACCCGTTTGGATTCTGATTTAGCATGTCAGTTTGATCAGTTGCAGGATTTTTTTTTTCAGTTTGTAAGCCTGTTTGTGTCGACCATAGTAAAAAGTACCATGTCGTCATT
The DNA here is from genome assembly GCA_038088405.1 of Porites divaricata. Taxonomy (NCBI): domain Eukaryota; kingdom Metazoa; phylum Cnidaria; class Anthozoa; order Scleractinia; family Poritidae; genus Porites; species Porites divaricata. The sequence goes on from JBBMOI010000008.1 coordinate 8,004,893, forward strand.
AAAAGTTCTACCCTCCTCTGACAGCCAATACTTTTGAAAGAAATAGCTACGTTTCGGTAACTTACCGTCATTTTCTTTGTACCAAACTATTCTTGGTTTACGCTTAATCCAAAGAGAAAGTGCTATTTTGTTCGGAGCTGTCACTTGTTCGAGATACCCATACATGTTTGGCCACCATAGTTTCGTCTTTTTCACTTCAACGTCATCAGGTCTAACTTCCTTTTTGCTGACAAAGAAAGCATCTTGGGTTTTGTATGAGAGCCGATGCAGTCCTCCCTGAGCATTTTCTAAAAATACCAGCTTCGAATCCACACTGACGATTCTACCATAGGAAACCTTTGAACGTAGTTTTGAGACTCTGGCAAAGAACTCAACTTTTTCTGAAGGAAAAGGAAGTAAATAAAAGTAAAATAGAGAATTGCAGGGAATTGGCCATTTAATTGTCATTGCAGTTGTGAACAGGTTGGTATCATGCAGAGGAAAGGTCTAATCGGTGGCTGACATTATGATGAATAAATGACATTGCCGTGCAGGCGAGTGTCATAGAATGAAGGTTGTGTTTTGGACACTGTGTACTATAAACAGTCTAATCACAGCGTTCTTTAATTTACGCATTTTAAATGTTATACAAAATTTGGGCTGAGGTACTATAGCCCTATAGCCAATTTAACAGACATGAGCGAAACTCAGTATCTTTTATCTAGACCATCAGCAAAAAGGTACCGTAAATCCTCTATTAAGCCCCCCTCTCAAATAAGTCCCCCCCTCTCTAATAAGCCCCCCCTTTTCAGAGGAGGAAAGTTAATAAGCCCCCCCTCTCTATTAAGCCCCTCCTCCCCCTCCCCCAATCCTTATTCTTCACAAAAAAATTAACGATTAACGTGGACTGATCAGTTATGATTTATTCAGGCTGGAAGTTCATATTGTTTTTGGTCTTCAGCGGCAGGACCTCCAACTTCATATGCTTAACTTTCTCAATTTTGCGCTCTAGCTCTTTGTGGAGAATTGCCAGCATTTTCTTGTCGTTAGACAAAGCAGTGTACAGCCTGGGAACCACAAGTCCGTCCTTGAGAAACCTTGCTCCTGTCGGTGAAGAGGAGTTTTCCAGAGATTTTTGTTTGTAAGTTGTGTACAACAAATCAATACAAGTAACCATTCTCATAAAAACCACCGAAGAATATGAGGCTGAAAGCGCATTTTTGAAGAATAAGAATTTTTTTTGGTTACTTTTAGGCTCCCACAAGTGAATTAAATACTTTTGACAGTGACTTTAATTGTACAACGCTTAAGTCTACTCTGTCTCATATCATGGTATTTTTGCTACAGGTGATGCGTTTTGCTAAATTAAATAAGCCCCCATTCTCTATTAACCCCCCCCCCCCCCCCCCTTAAAAGTGCTTGGAAAAAATAAGCCCCCCGGGGGCTTAAAAGAGGATTTACAGTATTTGATATTTAATGTATCAGACAGTATTTCTCAGAAATCAAGAGGGTCAGGTTCTTACAGTAATCCACTGGTAGTTAATATTCACTAATTTAACTACTTTTAATGGCAAAATTCTCGATATACTGCCCGTAGCAGCTCACACGACGAAGAGATCTCTTTTGAAAATTTTTGTGAAAAGTTGAGTATTCAGAGAGAGATAGCATTTGGAAACAATAATAGTACGGCCTTTGTAAACACCTCTGAACATCTCATTTAGTATGCATTTGCGACACGTGCATACGTTTTCTTGTTGTTGCCTCAGGTTTTGTTTTATTGTTCCACTAAAATTTTCAGTATTATTTTTCTTTCATTTCTTCTTTTTTTTTTGATAAAATATATGGTAGATAGTAAATAATGTTACAAAATAATTTCTGTAAGTTTGACTCTTACTTGTATTGTTTTGTTTTTTTTTTTATAATAAATAACGAAATAAATAAATTAAATTAAAAAACAACAACAACAGGTAGTTATAGAGACTGACACCATCAGGTTAGTCAGGTTAGTCCTTAAATGGCAATATTTTTTAATAAGAAATTATTGGAAAACTTGAGTGACAGAAACCCCGAATACGAAGCTCGTTATATTGGATGAAACCAAATATGTCCTTTTTTAATATTTAAGTCTTATTGATCATTGTTTATTGTTTGTTGTTTATTGGTTTGTTTGCCATAAAATGTACAAAGCAAAAGAAAAAAAAAATTAAGCTGTCATGGCCAGGAAGCCCAAGAGAAGCCACTGGGTTTATAAGGAATGGGCTCCCTCAGTCAAATAATTAGAACAAAACATTATCTTATTATATAAACACCAATGAAATACCAGGTGAGCTTTCACGCGAAAACTTGATATCTTCACATGTGAAAATAACATGTTATCTTCACATGTGAAAATATCACCTTTGCTATGGCTGCATAATAAATCGCGCCTCTCATACCAAAAAACTATTAAAGTGAAATGGTTTGGTATTTCATTGGTGTTCATATAATAAAAAGAACATTACATGGCCGCTTGGGGATACGAAATTTCTCTTCTCAACACTCGAAGAGAAATTTCGTATCTCCGCGCGGCCATGTAATATCCTCTATATAATTACAAATCAATGGCAGAACTACAGTAAATCTTACAATAAATATATTGGATAATCTTACTCATTATAATGGATAGTACAGTCATGTACTTTTTAACAATAAAAATACAAGACTTATTACTTCTGCTAACTTGTTTCAGTTGTTTAATTTTGCTGTTTCATTACCAGAAATCCGAAAACGCACCATTACATTGGTGACTTCTCTTCCGAGCAGCTGCTACATGACCCCAGTCATATTGCATCACGAATACCGCACGTCAATCAAAACGGCACTTAAAAATGGCTCTCTGATGTTACAAAGAAATGTATGGACGCTACAACAAAATCTTATTTTTTGCCAGTTGAAATAAATCAAATTCTGCGTGCCGACCTCGCTCTCATTGATAAATTGTATGTAACTGAACTACGAAGCAAACGTTTTTTTAAAGTTTCGTTTCTTCCGTTGGCCGCCAAAAGAGCTTCACAAACCACGATTATTGTTTACACTCCGTATATAATTTCATCAAATTTTCTTCACTTACCCTGACTTCCGAGCTTTAAGCTGCCGGCGTCGATCAGGCTTCCATAGGTGCCGACCTCTCAAAAATTTCCTCAGTTTACGATCTTTTTTAACATGTAAAGTAAAGCCTTTCCTGATAAAATAGGAGGCCGCAAATAAACTAAGAAAAAAGGTATTTTTCACGAATGGATAGCCTTCATTTGGGCTCACGGATCCAATGTAGAACGTACAGAACGAACCCTTTCCATTGCTTCTCTTCTCAAAAATTGTTGCCATGTTTACTTCAGCTTAGCAGCCGAGCATTTCTATGGTAGGTACTTCATGTATAAAGCCTTGTAATCAACACGATATCCAAGCTGCACTCTTCGACTCCGCCGGCCATGTTTGACATGTAAACGTAAACATGAAACCAGACTCCACAATGAAAGCGCAGTACTACATACCGAAACTACTGACCGATTTAAACGCGGGAGTAAAATGTCTTGGATTTCTGGTAATGTTAATCGAAATAACATCAATACAAGTATGTAGGCTTGTTTTCATTTGATTATAACCTTCCTTCAGTCACAAATTTGGGTCTGGAGGTGGGGGACCCCAGATGGATGATTTAACTAACATGATCAAATCAAAATGAGAGATTATATGGACAGGGGGGCTACCTTACCTACCGCAGTGGGGTCCTCCCTCCCCCCATGCAAACAGGCCCTCAAACGCATTAAAATTTATTAAATAATTCGAGTTAAACGGATGGCCTTACTGATCAGCAACGATAGACAGGGAAAAAGAGAGAAGGGGGTGAATAGTGATCTTTGCAAAGAATCAAATTTTTTTTTTTCTAGTTGTTGCTGCTGTTGAAGAAGACGAACTGACTAATTCCCCGTAAAGAGTTACTTCACGGCAACTACACAATTTACATGCAATGCTTACCACACCACGCACTAAAGATAACTCGTAATTTTTCTCTTTCGAAGCTATGCAGCCTAATGGTCTGCCCCTTATAGTCTCTGTTTGCATCTATTAGCTTTTCGACTCGATATTTGTGTCCCTTAATCTCGTGAACGCGCCCCGCAGCGTAGTGATATCCAGGTGTAAGAACGCAAGAGTTTTCTCTGATCTCTGTTTCTAGAGGCACATGACTTGGAATAACCTGAAAAGTAAAATAAATAAATAATAAATTCAGTGAAACTGGCTGTGAAGTACATTCAACATAAACTCGATAGAAGGTGAAATTGCCATTTTATTGTAAAATTATACAGAAAGCACCCTAGAAAGCAATTTTTCAATGGGCATGGAAATAATATTCATTAGTCACTGTGGTTGTAGCAAATTCTTATAGGTTACAGCCTTCAACTCTTGTTTTCAATTTGACCGCAAAAGACTCCTGCTCGTGTTTTAACAACATATCATACGCTGTCATTTTCAAAGCAATCTGACAAACTAAAGGCGACCCCAGCAAAAATGTATACTAAGTGAAAAACTGAATTCGCATCCTTTGAAACTATTCCGACTCGTTTAATCTTTTGGAAAAAGTGAGAAATAAATCTGAAGCTGAAGAGGCAGAACCGCGTCCGATCTCAGATAGATAATAAGTAAAAGGTGTCGGCTTCTCGTTCAAGTTTCTAGCCGTAGAGCCCGCTGGATGGCAAATAATGAACATTGAAAGACGTGATGCACGTGCTGAATTATTGCTTAATTTGTAAATAAAACCTATTTTTTTTTTTTTTTACTTCTTCGTTGACGTCGTCGTTTGATCATGAGTTTCGTAAGGTCCATATATATTGTAACCAAGTACCTGTGTGTAATCAGGATAATAACTGAGAGGTTCATTGCGGCCATGTACTTCCACTTTATGCGTATCTACATCAATTTCCTTAATACTTGTCTTCTTATAGGACATTGTTATTTGATTTTCCAACACGAACACCTCATCGCCAACTCCTATTGAGAACCAAGAGTTACATCATTTTTTGTAAGACCTCCAGTTGAACATGATTCCTCTGTACTTTTATTCAATGTAGTTTTGGGTTTCAATCAAGGTTGAGACTCTCAAAATCGCGCCTACTTACATTATATTAATTCATTCTTTTGTTACAAAAGGGAAAAGAAATTGAAATTATTAGTAATTCGGTGGTGATTAGGATTATGACACCATCATTGAAGTATGGTGACTTTACACATACACCTAACGAGTGCACACAAGACTCACATAGTAATTCCCCTGGCATGGCAGTCACGATTAACAAATGCTCCATCTCAATAAAAAAAGTGCAAGAAGGGTGAGGAATAACAAAGTTTTGAAACACATAAAGTATTTAACAAACTCATACAGGTAAAGTACTCACGCAAATACGGATTTCCATAAATTTCTACTTTCATACATAGCCTTCCTGTGCGGTCTAACTTGAAGCCATGGGGAAATATCCTCACATAACGACCGACCTTTCTTTCTCTAGCGACGCTGTATACCTTGTCCTTTTCCTTTTTTCCCCCATAAGACTCTGGCTGAAAAACAATCATGACGATGGCAGGGTCACCATTTATCGTTTTCAAAAGTAGGTCATACTTCGTTATTTGTAAGAGACCCATATGCACATATGTCATCCCTCCCCTTGCTTGCCCTGCTATCATGACGGACACCCCGACAATACGGACAACAGCTAAATCAGAGGCAAAAATATGTTCCTTCACGGAAACATATCCCGCCATTACGGACTCTACTTGCTAATGAGGACACTTATCAAAGTCCCCATGGTGTCCGCGATAAAAGGGAGTTGACAGTATTGGATATTTAAGTCATCTTAAAGGAAGTATCGCCTTAAAGGTACTGAAAAACGGCAACAAAAAAAACGCGCAACTTGTCTAGCAATACTGCAGAAAAACGAGTTGAATAGCGATGTTACGCGTTTTACCATGCACCCACGTTCAAACCTGTTAAAAACCTGATTTGTTGCATGAGAGGTTTGATGTGGGTGGTAAATCGCTCAACATCGCTATTCAACTCGTTTTGCAGCATTGTTGCAAGACAAGTTGCACGTTTTTTGTTGCCCGTTTTCCGGTACCTTAAGTTCCTTCTAAACCCTGAACAAGTGTCATTTTCGAGCGGAAACGTTGAGGACTTCGAGTATTCGTGTCCTCATAAACGAGAGTCCGTCCCTAATAGCGGGAATTTCTTTTTCAGTGAAACATCTATGATTTATTTTTTGCCTAGAATTTAGCTGCTATCCGTATTATCGGGGTTTCTGTTATAGCGGGGCGAAAGTTGACTGTATTTTCAAAATTTTCATTGTTATCATTGCTCCGTTATTTCGATTAGGTTTTTGTACTTCCTGTAAATTCTTACTATACAATCATACACCTCGACTTAAGCTTAGGTATAAGATATAAACCGATCATGAAAAAGAATAATTTGAAAGAGGGACACCTAACCATCATCTTCCCCTGCACCCGATTTAACGGTGTCATATAGCAGCCGCTCTGAAGAGAAGCCACCAAAGGTGCCTATATAACCTGACCCCAGACAATATCGAAACAATTAAGAGAATGACATGTCATTGTTTTCTGCGACCAATCAGGAGAGACCTTTCAAGCAGCTCCTACACAACTGGATTTTACTGAGGTGAATTGAGACTATGTCCTCACCTCTTTCTTTCTCCACAAAAGAACGGAGGCCGAATATAGTTCCGTAATTTAAGAGACTGCTCTATGTCTTAAAATGCTACTAACTCCATATGTAAATTACCTTGATATAATTCCATGAATCCCAGTAGTCTTTCTCAGGCGTGACCTGCACTCTATACCTCGTTGGCCAAGATCGCCTGCAACCTCGCACCTCAAATCCGCAGACAAGAAATAGATTTCCTAAATCGATTTCCAGATATGGGTGTTTATCATTGCGATCAGGTATCCATCCATTGCCACCATGCATTCGAGCTTGGTAAGCTTGTGCAAACCTATCCACTGTCGAAGCTTTGATGTTTTGGTCTCCGATCTTGTTGTAGCCAATAAGTTCCTTACCGCAGTCTAGGAATAGTTACGAAAACAGTGAATTAAACAATTGAAATTTGGTGGAACAAGAGAGGATAAAAGGGGTGAAATAATTTTATCGTCTGGGAGAGAGCACAGTCAATCCTCTCTTAACGGGCACCTTGCTTAGACGGACACCGCGCGAGTTGGTCCCTGTCTTCCCTTACTCCTTTTAGCTGATTACCCGATAACACGGATACAATCATCCTCGGAGACCCAGGGTCAGATAGTGGGGACGAGGAAAAGTCTAAACGGGCGGAAAAATACATGGCACGAAGAAAAGTAAAGAACGGCGAGAAGAGCCCCTGCCCCTAACTATCCCTAGACTGTCTCCGAGGATGGGATACAATAGTCCTGGTTCTAAAAAGTGCCGTCTTTAAGAAGGAGTTGACTGTGGTCCTGAACTTTGTAATGGGCTGCCGTTGAAAGCGACTAGCATTTCGGAAACCTGTGTGGTCGTTATCTCCAATCTTCAGCAACGATTAAAACTCTGAAATGTTCGCAGAGTATTTGCACTACTCGCAAGCGCATCCAGCTAACTGAAAGTGTCCTAATTGAGGACGCGAGCGACATATACGCCCAAGTTAATGCATTTCCTTCAGAGAAGAATGATGTTTATGCGAGTTTGAATAAGGTTAGAACTCAATCTCAGATCTCTTTCGTATCCTTTCCTTTCCTTTCTTTTTTTCTTTTTTGTTTTTTTTTTGTTTCTTTCTTTCTTTCATTTTAACAGACTAATGAATTGAGAAATTGTGGTAAAATAATATATGTGGGGACTGCCAGCTGGCTCTCATTTTAGTGGGAACTTTGTTCCTCACAGGGAAACTGGCTCTTACACCTGTTGGACTAAAACTTTTTAGATTGAAAATTCCACTCTCTGTAGCGATGCTCAATTCTGCAGCCTATCAAAACATCGATTTCCAACTGACTAGAAATTTCGGCAAGATGGTGATGTGTTGAAAGAAGAGTTAAAACTTACATCTAGACGTAGCCTCCAATATGATGTGACAAAAGAGTAGAAACAGGAAGGAGGCCTTGACACAGCAAGATTTCATGTTTGGTTAACCGCTGTAGCCGGACAGGAAACGTGCAAGTGCTTGTCCATGCACAAGTTATTGTCTCGTCATAATTTTTCGCGCGCGCACAACAGTCAAATTTTAAAATTCTAGAATTATTTGATTTTATATGTTACAGTCACTTGATGATCGAATCGAATTCGATCTTTGACTGCGTCTGTGCATCAGAACCTAGCCAGGGTAGTCCAGTGGGGGGGGGGGGGGGGGGACAGGGGGGCTGGAGGCCGGGAGAACAGGGGGCGGGAAGGGTACGGGAGACGGGAGGAGAAAGGGCGGGAGGCGGGATCTCTACGATGGCGGGAAGCGGGAGAGAAATTCAAAAAAGCAGTCAAAGAAACGAACCCAACAGCGTTTCTTGACTTCCATTTAACGTTTTCCGAGGCTTACAGCAAAATTTTATAGACGAGAAAAGTCAAAAAACGAAAATTCGTGCTCGGGATAAAAAAAAAAAAACGGCATTACTTCCTGTGAAATTGGAAACATTTCCAAGTCGCTTACATCATAGGACATGAATGAGATAGCATGACATATGTACATGTGTGTCGACTGTGTCAGTCATGTCAGTGTCTCGTCTGTCTTGCTAGCTGTAGAAATTCTCCGTAAGGACGACAAAGCGAGTCAGGTCAAATGTTGTCAAAGACCATTTTGATCGGTCTTAGTATTTTTTGGTTTGGTGGGGAAAAATCCGTCCATGGAAGACCTTCCTGGGAGTTCACAAAACACTGTGATGAAGATTTTGCCGCGTGGAGTAAACTTGTGTCGAAGGAAGGCCGCTTCAATGCTCGCGCTGGAAAGTGCGGAGTGGTTCGATTTACAAGAAAATTTTTTATTTTGGACAAGGCCAAAGCACTCCCTATTAGAATCTGAATGGGGAGTCAAACAGCGTGATTTACATGATAACGGGAGAAACACAATAAAGGGCGGGAGTCGGGAGACCAAGGGACAAAAACGTACTGGAGGCGGGAGAACGGGGTACGGGAGGCGGGAGATTGTGACCCCCCTGTCCCCCCCCCCCCCCCCCCCCCCCCCCCACCACAGTCCAGCGGTTCGAGCGCTGGGAATTAAGTTCGGAGCTTGACGTCAATCCCACCCCACCAGCTAGGTTTGTTCTCGGTAGAGCCGAGAACAAAAACTTGGCCACGTTTGTAAATAGCCAACTAGTTAGGCCTCCGGCCAGTTCAGGATTCTTAGCTTTTAAAATTTAATTCCAAAGATTTGTTTCTATCCGTGTTTGTAGGCCACAACAAAAACTGCTGAACTGCTGAAATTTCGTGCTGTAGCACGAAATTTCAATTGTTAACCCTATAAATCCATTCCTAGCTGATGATTTCAGTGGCTAAAATAGCTGACTCGACTCAAATGAAAATGCAGACCAAACTTTTATAGCGAGGGCCTATATTATCTTCTTCAATATTCTCTGTCAAAAATAAAATAAAATAAAAATTAAATAATGACACACCAATAATAATAATGATAATGATAATAGCATTTTTTTTTTATAGTAAAAGGAAAATAAATACACAGATAAATGAAACAAACCCTAGAAGATCATATTAGGTATTCAATACAAACCTATTTTTAGGTATCCAAGATTCTTAAATGAGTCAGCTTTTTTGGCTACCAAATACTTTTTGATCTATTATTGGATATAACTGATGACCTCCATTAAAGCTAGGCAGTATTGTTCGAAGGAAAGCTGCGACGAAACAACTAAACAATGTATTGTTAAATCTAAAAGCTATATACAATGTGTTATCAATATTTTTTTTTATCGGACCACTGTCTCCCTCTATACTAAGAAGGGATTAGGAAGAATTAGCAATTCAGAAATCAGTGGAGCACAAAGAACTGTTTGCTGTTAGGTCAGAATCACGTTACATCAACCATTTCGTGACAAGCCTCTTTTCTGGTTTTTTCAATATTACACCGTGAGCTTCTCAGCCTGATTCATAGTTAAAAGTGTCAATCGGAGTTGTGTAAGCGTGCTATTTTTACTGAGATCGTTCAATTTCCTTTTGAATGTCAAACATGGCGCAAATGGAATTCCGAGCGCTCTACTTGATTATAGCATGTACCGTATTTTTTACGAACAAATCAATTCAGGTAAACGACGAAAACGATCAACGAGCTCCCGTCGTGCAGACCGAGTACGGTGCAATTGTTGGGAAGATTGAAACCGTTCCACACAGCAAAGCAGTGTACCAGTATCTTGGTATTCCGTATGCTGAACCTCCAGTAGGCGAACTGAGGTTTGCTGCTCCAAAACCGGCAAAACCTTGGTCAAAAATAATGGATGCTACAGAATTTGGTGCAATATGCCCACAGAACAGACTATTATTGGATCTTTTAAAAGTGGTAGGAGGTTTTGACGACTATCTAAAAGCAGGTATTTTTATGACGTTAAGTTGCTATCTTTTAATATTCTCTCTTGATTCTCCATTGTCCTCTATGGTCCTCTATAGAGCAAGCTGTTCATCGTCAACCAAGTGCGACAATATGATCTATTGAAATAGATCACGTTGAGTTGTCAAACACGATTCCACGTTATATAATAATAAAAGGCGCGGTAACACGGGCAACAAAAACGTGCAACTTGTTTTGTGAAATTGCTGCAAAACTAGTTGAAAGGGATGTTGTGCGTTTTATGTCGTTGCTAAAACGAGGGTAAGGGTAACACCAACGGTAAGAGTGAGAGCGATGAGTTTAAAGGAGTTGTGTCACGAAATTCAGCCAAAATAGGAAATTACAAAATGCCCGTTAAATTAAGATAAACATAAAAATAACCTCTTAAAACTTTAAAGGAAGGTGAAAATAACATAACAGACACAACAAATGTCACGGATGGGCAAAACTGAAGAAGATTGAAACGGATTGAAATTAGGATTTTTGAAAACTGTTTAGCCTAACAGTTTTTCAAAGTTGATCCCTGCTACTTGCAACTTTAAAAATAATGCTCAGGAGTCATATTTGTCTGTCTCGGATCTCTGATTTTGTCATTTACATGTAATTTCTTTGCTTACTTTAAGTTCCATAGCGAGTGAGGACGAGTAGTGGGCAAAATTGAACAAAATGAACTGGACTGCGAAAGCGTACGGAAACAGAACTGTACTAATGATCATGCAGCTATCATTCATCAGTTACCCTTTCTGGTTTTGCTAAGCACAAAAAAGACATTTTCTCACTGAAATTGCGTTCTTTTGCGGACGAAGCCTGTAGAAATAAAGAATCGGTCCAAGAGTTGAGGAAGACCGGAAGTCAATGACCGGAAATTTGATTATATACTGACATCTGATTGGCTAAAATTACTCTGGAGTCACGCCATACAAAGGATTTACGTCACTTGCCGCAAATTTGCCTTAGGCCGGTAAAAGGCGCAACATATGTACAGAGTTTGTTAACTACGCTCTACTTTCTGCTACAACTTTTCGCAACCTGCATCAACCCGATTTGTTGCAGGACACGTAACATCGCTTTTCAACTCGTATCGCAACAATGTTGCAAAACAAAGTGCACGTTTTTGTTGGCTGTGTTACCGTACCTTTAGGCATGTATATGTGACTGGATTTGCTACAACATGGCTATAGAAATTTATTTCATTTACCTTTAGCGAGTCTTGCGGTGGAACATGTTTTTTTGTTTGTTTGTTTTTGTTGTGTTTTTTTTTTTCATTGTTATATTTTATGTATTTCAGTATTTTCTACCGAATATTTACTGAATAGCCTGCAGTGGAAAGACTGTCATGATTTTCTCACTGGCTATTAAACATAACTCCCCTCCACCCCAGAAAAAAATGAAAAAAAAAACAAAAAAAAACGAGGCTTTTCATAACTTCCCATAATTTCTCTGTACGTCATTTTGAAATCAGCGCGCGTATTATACTGAACTCGACTCTCGTAGTAGGTTCCCTTACAGTCTTTTTGGCTACCTTAAGCAAAGTTTTCACGAAAGCATCCTTAAGCCTTATGAAGAAACAAGTCTCATGATTGGCAAAGTCTACTATGTCCAATATCTTCTCGTACTTCACCTCATTTGGCTACACGGGTGAAAGACTGATAGAAAAATATAAAACAGCAAAATGATCCTCACGGCAAGGCGATGAAGAAGTAAACAAAAGGATAATAAAACAAAACAATATATATTTAAACATTTGTTTTATCATCCTTTTGTTTACTTCTTCATCGCCTTGCCGTGAAGATCAGTTTGCCGTTTTATATTTTTCTACAAGTTTAATTGTACTGATCCCCGTCTACAACTGAGAGATCCGGCACCACTAGCTACCACTCATTGGTTTGTTGCTGTGGTTTTGCTGACATTTTAAATATTTTGAAAGACTGATCCCTGGCTTGAGACTTTGGCCACGCGAAGTAGGTTCTAGGGGCGAAATCTATTCGGTGAGATGGAAATTGATGCTGATTTCTGACCAGGCCAAATACTTAGTTAAAAGTTGTTTGGAATGCGAGGGCTCTATGCCTCCCTTTTAACCGTACCGTTGGTTTACATCCAGGATGATCTTGAGTAAGCCGACTTTGTGAGTCGAGAAAAGTTTCCACGCGACGATTTGTGTGAAGAAAGTGAGATTTTTTCGGAGTAATTTGACGATTTTTCGCCCGTGTTAAATCTGGAAATATTATGAGTAGTTTTGTGTGGGGGGGGGGGGGGGGGGACAGGGGGGGTCACAATCTCCCGCCTCCCGTACGTTTTTGTCCCTTTGTTTCCCGACTCCCGCCCTTTATTGTGTTTCTCCCGTTATCATGTAAATCACGCTGTTTGACTCCCTATTCAGATTCTAATAGGGAGTGCTTTGGCCTTGTCCAAAATAAAAAATTGTGTTGTAGATCGAACCACTCCGCACTTTCCAGCGCGATCATTGAAGCGGCATTCCCTCGACACAAGTTTACACCACGCGGCAAAATCTTCATAACAGTGTTTTGTGAACTACAGTCGTAAGGAGCGAGCTCCCAGGAAGGTCTTCCATGGACGGATTTTTCCCCACCAAACCGAAAAATACTAAGACCGATCAAAATGGTCTTTGACGACATTTGACCTGACTCGCTTTGTCGTTCTTACTGATGATTTCGACAGCTAGCAAGAGAGACGAGACACTGAAACGACTGACACAGTCGACACACGTGTACATATGTCATGCTATCTCATTCATGTCCCATGATGAAAACGACTTGGAAAGGTTTCCAATTTCACAGGAAGTAATGCCGTTTTTTTTTTTTTTATCCCGAGCACGAATTTTCGTTTTTTGACTTTTCTCGTGTATAAAATTTTGCTGTAAGCCTCGGAAAACGTTAAATGGAAGTCAAGAAACATTCTTAGGTTCGTTTCTTTGACTGGGAGTAAGCAGTAACAAATAGCAAAAGCTTGCCTTTTTGAATTTCTCTCCTGCTTCACGCCATCGTAGAGATCCCGCCTCCCGCCCTTTCTTCTCCCGTCTCCCGTACCCCTCCCGCCCCCTGTTCTCCCGGGCTGCCGCCCCCTGTCCCCCTCCACAGTTGATTGCGGTGAAAGTCATTTATTGTGTGGCTTTGACAGACAAAACTCAGACGTATGGTTGAGCTCGTGTTACCAGAGCACTTTGTGCCAAGCATAGCGTTTAGTTTAGGTAATTTTGTCTTAGAAACCTATTCTATGCTCAAAGATTGTGGATTCTTAATCTGTTTTCGGCAGACATTTAGCTATGGGCCTTGAGGATTGACTGACTAAAGGATTATAATTTCTGGACGTTTCAAATGTTGTTTATTTTATCTCAAAATCCTGAGAAATATAGCGTCTGTTTCCAGCAATAAAGCTGTCATTTGCCTGCTTTCCACTCGACTCAGGTGTCAAATTGTTAAAATGCACTTAAAATTTCAGCCACTCTTTTGATCGAGGGAGAACTATTTTGTTTAGTTACCACTCAGTAAAGCAGTGACCTGTAATGGTAACCTGTGGAATGAGACCTGGAGAAAGAAACCTTTACACTTTCTACTGTAAAGGAAAAGTCTCTTTCCTGTTTGAACTCCTTATATTACAAGCGAAGCCCAGGGAAACAAGTTCATGTCATAATGCGCCACGGACCGTAGCCTTCTAGATCCCACAAATAGAGAATCCTCGGAGACTATACAGCTGACAAGTGTTCAACCACTTCAATAATGTTTCTTTTTTCTAACTGAAATCATTTAGCAAAGATTAGTGAAGATTGCCTTTCTCTCAACGTGTTTGTGCCTTCAAATATCAAACCCTCTGAGAAGCCGAGAGCGGTCATGGTGTGGATTCATGGCGGTGCATTCGTAACAGGGAATTCCGGCTTTACACCTGGTACGGTGCTGGCTTCCTTTAACGATGTCATTGTTGTATCCATTAACTACCGTCTAGGGGTGTTTGGCTTCTTTAATGTTCCAGGGACTGACTTAAAAGGAAATTATGGAATGCTGGACCAGGTAAACAGTTTCATCGGTTATATGTGTGTGTAAGGCGATTAGATGAAGAGAAAGTGGTCCAATGTGCGCCTGATAAGCAAGTTATTTTTTTGAAATTTAAAACCAACAGGTGTTGGCATTAAAGTGGGTTAAAAATAACATTGCCAGTTTTGGCGGAGACCCTAACAGAGTGACCATATTTGGCGAGAGCGCTGGAGGAATGAGTGTTTCTCTTCATTTACTCTCACCACTATCCAAAGGTTTGTTTGACAGGGCCATCCTGCAGAGTGGCGCTTCCTCGACTCCTCTTTTCTGTGGAAAAGTTTCCAACACAGCACAGTTGGAATTATTTGCTAAGTACATAAAATGTGATTTGGGGCAAGACTTTGTTCAATGCGTTCGTGGCAAGTCCGTTGAGGACATTTTAACGACGCAGCAGATATTCACTTTGGATAACTTTGACAGGCTTCGGACACAGGATTTTGTAGGTCCTGTAGTAGATGGAAGATTGTTACCAGATCTCCCTGAAACTCTTT